>VALG01004115.1:0-10377 GCA_009835305.1 Ipomoea purpurea | reverse complement strand
CTACAAATCCACACCATCGACAAGGATGATCGATCGGGTATTGAACTCAGAACATTTAATAAGATATTATAAGTAATACTTTGTAGTCGTGGTCCGCCGAGACCTGTGAACAATATTTTGTAATCATGGTCTGCCCAAGTTACTTTGTTCAAACAAAAGGTTTTCAACACCACCTTCGATCAACCAAAAGCCGGCCGACGCCGCATTGTTAAAAAAAAAAAAAAAAAAAAAAAAAAAAAAAAAAAAAAAGGGTCCGGCAGCGCCTTAGCCACAGGGCGAGGCGCACGCCTTGGCCTCCTGGTCGAGGCGACGCCTCCGCCAGATGGCTGAGGCCGCGACTCAGCCGAGGCCAAGGCGCACGCATCGGCCTCCCGTCGCCTCGACTGCGAGCCGAGGCGCGGCGCCTCAGCCAAAAAAAAAAAAAGAGTCGGGCAGCGCCTCCGAGGCGCACGCCTCGGCCTCGTAGTCAAGGCGACGCCTCATCCGAAAAAAAAAAAAAGAAAAAAAAAAGAGAGAGCCGAGCAGCGCCTCAGCCACAGGCCGAGGCGACGCCGCCTCGGCCTCCTAGTCGAGGCGACACCTCGGCCACGAGCCGAGGCGCGGCGCCTCATCCAAAAAAAAAAAAAAAGAGCCGAGCAGCGCTTCAGCCACAGGCCGAGGCGCCGCGCCTCGGCCTCTTGGTCGAGGCGACGCCACCTCGGCCTCCTAGTCGAGGCGACGCCTCGGCCAAGTGGCTGAGGCGAGTCGCCTCATCCGAAAAAAAAAAAAAAAAAAAAAAAAAAAAGGCCGGGCACACCTCGGCCACGATCGATCGAGGCGCACGCCTCGGCCACGATCGATCGAGGCGCACGCCTCGGCCACAAATCGGTCGAGGCGACACTTCGACCACGATCGGCCAAGGCGGACGCCTCGGCCACGATCGGTCGGCCACGGTCGATCGAGGCGATGCCTCAACCACGATCGGCCAAGGCGACGCCTCGGCCACGATCGACCGAGGCGCACGCCTTGGCCACGATCGACCGAGGCGCACGCCTCGGCCCGATCGACCGAGGCGCACGCCTCGGCCACGAGCGGTCGAGGCGGCACCTCGGCCACGAGCGATCTGTCAAGGCGACGCCTCGGCCGTGATCGGCTGGAGGCACGCACCTCGGCCAACCTAAGCCGCAGCCCGTCTCGGCCAGCATAAAAAAAAAAATCATGTGCGATATGAAAAATAAAATCACATACTCGGGATCAATCAGGATTCTGCACAGTATCAAGATAGATTCAGTCTTACTCCCAAGTCAACTCAAACACATCCGTAGACTCAGGAGTAGGGGGGACTGGTGACAGAGTAATGGTGCCAGCACCCGACCCGGGTTGTCAAGCTGGTACCTGACCCGGCACCACATGAAAACCCAACGGGCAGAACTCCAACGGGCAGATTACTAATGGATGGAACGTTACCACAGGGTCATTTACTACACCATCATTGAAGAGAGAGAGAGGAATGAATGCTCAGCTCTTCATTATGCCTCATTATGATGTTGCCGTTAGGAGCTTGATATAAGTAGGACATCTCCTCAAGCCAGAGGGGACACGTTCAATATTCTGGAGAAAGACACATTGTACTTTCTATACTAAGAACTAATGCAATACAACTATTCTTTACGTTCTTTATATTATTATTATATTATTATTATTATTACCGATAACGTTATTACGTCAGTTAGAATAATGTATATTATGTGTTAGAATAATGAAACTTCTGGTGTAAGATAATATACTTTGAGTTAGAATAATGTACATTATACTTTAAAATAATGTACATCAAGATTTAAAATAATGTACATTATAAGTTATAAAAATATATATGGTAGTTGGTCGTATAAAAAAAATTACACAAACCACATTTTTTTTTACCGTGAACCCTTATCCACGCAATAAAACTATTTGTGCGTGAAACGCGCACAAGAGCACCTTTTTAATCAAAAAAGGTGGAACCCACAAAAAATGTAACTCTAATTCCTGCATCTCTTACCTCCCTATCATAAAAGAAACACATCCATAATTGTGATGGTTTTTTTGGATTCAGGGAATTTTAACCACAAATTTTTTTAAGAAAGATAATTCAAAACATTTTTGCCATTGAATGGAATTATTTAATTTTAACATAAACCTTAGAATTTTTCCACAACCCTTCGTTTTTTTAAAGGCCAATTTTACTCTGTATTTTAAAAAGTTTTTTTTACTCCGAATTTTTTAAAAATTTCATTCTTTTTTTCCAAAAAACAAAACCCCATTTTTCTTTTACTTAAAAAACTTTAATGGCACGCGGGGATTTTATTTATACACAAATATTTTTTTGGAGTAAATCGGTTTTGCAATGCCGGGGGGAAAATTTTCCATTAACTCCTTTTTAAAAACTTGTTTTTTACACAAAAAAAAAAACTCCAACTATTCAAACTAATTTCCAAAAAAAAACACATTTTTCCTATTAAGGGGGGGGTAAGTTTTCCCCAAAAAAAAAAAAAGGGTTAAAGTTAGAGCTAAGATATTTATTTTTTTTAAACTTTTCAAATTGCCCATTTTATGGGGGATTAATTTTTTATTTTTTTTTTCTTTTATTTGTTCGAAATTACTTACTTCAATTAAAAAGTAAAACCATAAAAAAAACACACAAAAAAAAAAAAAAAAAATAAAAAAGTTTTGGGGAAATAAATTTTTTAAAAAAACCCCACAGGTCGGGTTCTCCAAAAAAAACACGCAATATTTTTTACGGGAAAAAACCCACACTTTAAATCGAATTTTTATAAAATTGCCCAACCTTTTTCCCAGGTTGCAATTTTTTGTTAACCTTGTTTTAAAAGGTAGGTTAAAAAAAAAAAATTTTGAAAAAAAGGGAAAAAAAAAAAAATTTTTTAAAAAAATTAAAGGGTTATTCCAAATTTAAATTTGTAAATTTTTTTCCTCATTAAAAAAAAAAAAAAATTTTAAAATATTAGGTGGAAAATTTTTGAAGAAAATTTGGGCAAAATTAAAAAACAAATTTATTGTTTTTTCTATTTTTATTTTTTCCAGATTTTTTTGTAAGTTAAAAAAACCGAAAAAAAAAAAAAAAGTAAAAAAATTGGAGGGGAGGAAAAAAAAAACTGGAAAAAAAAAAAAAAAAAAAAAAAAAAAAAAAAAAAAAAAAAAAAAAAAAAAAAAAAAAAAAAAAAAAAAAAAAAAAAAAAAAACAAAAAAAAAAAAAAAAAAAAAAAAAAAAAAAAAAAACAGGGAAAAAAAAATTTTGAATTACAAAAATATTTTTTTTTTTGCTTTACTTTTTTACGGGTTTTACAAATTGAAATATAAAACTTTATTTAACAAACACATTTGGGGAAACAAAAAAACTAAGTTTTTAAAGGGTGTTGGGGTTTTTTGGGTTTTCAACATGGGAATTTTAAAGGGGGGGGGTTTTACCAAAAAAAGGGGGAAAATAAGAAAATCCAAAAATGTATTTTGGTATTTTTTTGGGGTTTTTTTTGGTTTGGGGAACAAGATTTTTAGGGAAATTTTTATAATTAAAGCGATTTTTTTAATTTTTAAACTTTTCCTTTTTTTAAATTTTAAAGGGGGGAAAAAAAAAAAAAAAAACTCACTCCATAATTAAAAAAAAAATAAAAAGGGGTTTCATTCATTTTAATTTTTTTCTTTCCTTTCCTTAATTTGGTTTTTAAAAAAATTTTTTCAAAATTTTTTTTTTAAAAAGTTTTATTGGGGATTATAAAAGTTTGCTTTTTTTTTTAAAGATTTTTTTTTTTTTTTATTTTTTTTTATTTTTTTTCCATTAAATTTTTGGTTTTGGCATTTAATAAGGGAATCATAACAATTTAAAAAACAAAAAAAAAAAACAAGGGAAAATATTTGGGTAAATCAATTTTTTTCCAAAAAATTTTTTTCCAACCCTAACTAACAAAAAACATGGCAAAAATTTTTATTTCACCCAAAAAAAAAACCCAAAAAAAAAAAAAAAAACAATAAATTTTTAAAAAAAAAAAAGGAAAAAAAAAAAAAAAAAAAATTTTTATGGTATTGGAAACTTTTTTAAATTTTTTGAAAAGATTTTTAAATTAAAAAATTCCCTGAAAATTATTATTTTTAAAAAAAAAAATTTGTGGGGCATTTAAAAAAAAAAAATTTTTTTTGGAAACCGTTTTTGGTTCCAAAAAAATTTAAGGGTCCAGAACAAAATAAAAGTGTTCTTTGTTTATCAACTAAAAAAAAAAAAAACCAAAAAAATCGGGTATAAAAAAGGAATTTACGGATAAAAAAAAAAAAAAAGTTTAACAAATTTTTAAAGGGGGAAACGTTTTATTTTCTTTGCTTTTAAATGGAGCCACGTGCCACCCCCTTGGCCAAAGGGGTAGGGGGAAAAAAATACGATTTCAAATAAAATTTTTCCCATAAATTTTTAATTTTTATTAATATTTAAAGGGGGATTCCCAAATTATTAAATTTTTTTTTCTTTATATGGTAAGATTTTCATTTAAAAAAAATTTTATTTTACTTTTTTATTTAGATTTTTCCAAAAAACATCTCCTTTTCTAAAAATCGTAAAAAGATTTTCATTTTTAAATTTTCTTAATAATTATTACAAGGGTAAAAGATTTTCAAATTTTCATAATATTGCAAAGGGATTTTGGGAATTAAATCTTTTTATTTACCTTGTTTTAAGAAATTCATTAATTTTTCTGTTTTACGTTTTTAAAAATTTCATTTAAATTTTTTCTTAAAAAAAACTGTTTAATAAAGGTGTTATCCAAATTTATTTTGGAAAAACATAACTTTAGGTTTCTTTCTTTTGATTTTTGGTTTTGGAAAAAAAAACAAAAAAAAAGTCAAACAAATTTCGGGGGAAATTTCTAAAAGTATTTAAAAATTTTTATTTGAAAAAAAAAAAAACCATTTTTAATTAAAGGGGGAAAAATTATTTTTTTTTTTGGAATCCTAACAAATATAAAAAAAAAAATATTTTTGAAAAATTACCCCCCCACCCCACTTTTATTTTAAGGGGGGAAAAAATTATGAATTTTATTTGGGAAAAAACACAGCCGTGTCAAAAACCTTTTTTTGGCAAAGGTGGGGAACAGGGTTTTGGCTTTTTTTCACAGAATAAAAAAAACATTTAAAAATTGCCGTATTTTTTAAAAATTTAAAAAAAAATTGGTTTGGGACATTTGGGCAAAAAAAAGTTCAGTTAAATTTTTTTTTTTTTGGGGGGAACCCATTTGGGTTGGGGAACCCACCACCAATAAAATAAAATTTAAAAAAAAAAACAAAAGTTGCCCACCGAGAAGGGGGGGGAAGGGAAAAAAAAAAAAAAAAAAAAAAAAAAAAAAAAAAAAAAAAAAAAAAAAAAAAAAAAAAAAAAAAAAAAAAAAAAAAAACAAAAAAGGACTGGCTTTATGGTCGGGGGGGGCCTTCTCTTAGTGGGGGAGGGAAAAGGGGCTCGGCCTTTCTTCTTAAGGGTTGGGGGAAACTGATTCGCCCTTCTTCTTTTTTTTTAATTTGCAAAAATTTTTGTTTGGCGGCCAAACGATCAATTTAGGGGGTTCGGGTTTTCGATTTAAGGGGACAACGCAAAAAATTATATTAAAATAAAAAAAATTTTTTTGGGGGGGTTTTCTATGATTTTTTTGGGGGGGGAAAAACTAGGGCAAAAAAATCAAGTAAATCTTTTCCCGTGAGGGGGTTGTGCAAATTTTGGGGGTAAAAAAATACTTAACAATTGTTTGGCTCCGAAAAAAAGTCGGGGGGGAAAAAAAAAATTTTTAATTTTGTCCATTTTTTAAAAAAAGAGGGGGGTAAAAAAACTCCGGCTATCCGAACTTTAATAAAAAAAAGTCAAAAAAAATAAAACTTAAGAATTTTTTTCATATTTGGGGGCTTTACCAAAAAAAAAAAGCCTTAAAACCCAAAAACGCCGGGGGGACCCAAAAAACCAATTGTTAACAAACCCCGTTGGGGGTTTTAACGGGGAAACTTTTTTTTAAATCAACTGGGGCGACATTTTTTTTTTTTATCTTTTATTTAATTTAAATTTTTCCATTAAAATAAAATTAAAATTAGAAAAAAAAAAGGGAAAATTAAAAAATTTTTTGGGTTTTACAGGGAAATTCCCCTTCTTTTAATTTTAAAACTTTTTTAAATTGGTTTGGGGTTCCACCAATGGGGGGGGGGGGGGGGACACGTGGGGGGGGACGGTTTTTTTGGCCTAATAACTAAAGGGAGGGTTCTTTAAAAAAGGGCATAAAAATTTTTTAGGGAAAAATTAAAAAAAAAGAAGGAAGTAAAAGGGGACCCTTTTTTTTTTTTTTTAAACCTTAGGTTTCAAAGATTTCATTAAAAAATTTTTAGGGGGAAAAAAATTTCCCCTTTAGAAAACCTTATATATTTTGTTTAAGGGGGGGATAAAAAAAGGGAAAAGTTAAAAAAAGGTATTTTACTATTTCAGAAAAATTTTCTTGGCAAATTAGGGGGAATTCCCCTTTACAAAAAAAAATTTCTAATTAAAAATAAGGGGGTTTTTTTAGGAAAAAAATTCCAAAAAAAAAAAAATTAAGGGGGAAAAAAAACCCCTTTTAACCAAAAAACCCCATTAAAAAAAGTTATATTTTACACGAAAAATTAATTTACCAAAAGGGGGGGAGAAATTTTCCCCCCAACACCCAAAGGGGGGGGGGGGGCCAGAAAAAGAGGGAAAATTCCAATTGCGGGAATGGAAAAAAAATCTTAGGGTGGGCAAGAGGGGGGGGAAATTTTCTTTAAATAAAAAAAAGCACAAGGGGGGAAGAGGGATTTTTAATTTTTTTTTAAAGGGGGGGCTAAAAGGGGGAAAGTGGCTTTTTAAACCCATTTTGTTCTCAAAACAAAAAAAAAAAAAAAAAAAACCTAAATTTTTTATTTGGGGCTTATATTTTATTTTCCAAATTTTTTTGGGCCTCCTTTTTTTTTTTTGAATATGTGATTTCTTTTGTGTTTTGAGGGGGGATATGGATAAGGGGAAGCCTTCCTTGGCTTTTTAGGGGTTTGTATTTTTTTTAATTGTTGTTTTTAAATTAATTTTGATTAAAATTTTTATTTGATGGTTCTTCGATTACTATTGATTTAATTTAATATTGGAATTGATTTTGTATTTTGGTTGAATTATTAGTCTTTTAGGGGGGGAGCCCCCCTTAAGGGGGGTTTTTTATTTTTTTTTAATTTCTTTGGGGAAAATTTCGTAAAATTTTTATTGGATGTTTTTCTTTTTGGGGTTAAGTTATTTTTTTGGGGGGTTTGGGATTTAATTGGGGCATTTGGAAATCGGGTAATTTTGGAGGGGTCTTTTAAGGCCTTTAAGGAACTTTTGTTTTGTTTAGGACTTTTCGGCCAAATAAATAGGGGGGAATTTCTGATTTTGTTTGTCTGGGTTTTTGGGTTCGGATGGCTCTTTTGGGGGGGACCGTTTATATTTTGGGATTTTTATGTTTGGGAGTCTTTTGGGGCATTTGGTTTTAAGGGAATCGTGGTTTTAGAAAAAACGTATTTGTGTTTATGAATTCTTTTTGGGTATCCGTTTTAAAAAATGAAAAATTTACCGTGGTGTTTTTTGTTGGTTAAATGGTGGGTTTTTCAAAATGTGTCTGGGGGACAATGGTTTTTTTTTCGGGTTTTTTCCCACGAAAAAAAAAAATGGGTGGAACTTCCCGGGGAGGGGGGACCCCAAAAAAAAAAAAAATTTATTTAACACCGGGGTAACGAATCAAATTTTTTTTTGGGGGGGGGGGTAAAAAAAAAAAGGTGGGGGGTTTTTTAGGGGGGTTTGCCCGCCAAAAAACGCTAAACCGCGCCTGGCCAGTTTAACCCCCCCGGGTTTTTTTTTCGCGGGCCAAGGTCCTTGCCCGACGGGGCAAAAACCACGGGATTTGGAAAAAACTGGGGTAGGGGCCGCGCCGTGTTGGGGTGTTGTTTTTTGGATGGGTTTTCCCCCCCCCCGTTTTTTTTTTTGTTGGTTTTCCCCCCCCCCGTTTTTGGTTCCCGGTTTTGGTGTTTTTCCTGTCTTATTTAAATTCCCTATTTTTGGTCGTGTTTTATTGAGTCCTCGGTTTGGGTGGGTTTTGATTTTGGCATTTCGCTCTTTTAAGGGGTTTTGTGTAAAAAAATTAAACGTTTTTTTCGTTTTTGTTGGTGGTGTCTTGATTGTTTTATTTGGTTGATATTGGTTGTTTTTTGATTTTTTGAAATTTGGGAAAAATTTTTTTGGTTTTGATGAAAAAAAAAAAAGGTATCGGTTTTTGGTTTTTATTTTTTGCAACCAAAATTTGGCTTGGGTTGTGAATGATTGATTGATAAAATGAATGGGTTTTTAGAATTTTGGGTGGAATTTGGGTTTGGGGAAAAAAAAAAATCAAAATGTTTGGGGGTTTTCGGCACCACTTGTTTTTTGGCCCGTCATTTTGTTTACTAAAAAAAAAGTATTTTTTAAAAAGCCCATTGGGCGTGGGGTGATTTTGTCTTTGGAGGTAAAAAAAAAAGGGGGGGCACCACCACCCCCAACCTTTAAAGGGAAATTGCTTTGTCCGGTTGAAGGCAATGGGGGTCAAGGGTTTAAAATTAAAAAGTGGGTTGCGGGGTTTGGTTTCAAATTTTGTTAAAAAGGGGAAGGCTTATATTTGTTGGGTTTTAACCCTGGATAGTGGGGGGGACCGCACTAAAGGAACAGATGGGGGGATCAATGAAAGAACAATTTTTTTTTATCAACTGCGGGGGCCCACCATCTTTTTGGATATTGTTTTTTGGGTAGGTTTGAATGTTTTTTTGACGTGGGGGGCATGTAGTTTTCCTGAGGCATAAGGGCCGGTGGCCCTGGACGGGTTATATTGAATGTTATAAGAAACGGCCAGAGGCGAGCTATAAGGTTGAACTTTCTGGCTATAGGTTGGAGGATGAGTTGTGTGCTTTTGATACTACTTGTAATTAGATTTTTGAATGATTGTTGCCTCTAATTGCTATTTTATATGATTAATTGTTGGTATGACTGTGTATTGAGTTTAGGATGCATGTTATTATTTATGATTATGACTTTATACTGTTGGTCTATTAAACGTCATCCTGCTGAGTGTGGTATCTTGGATTTAAATAGAGTATAATAAGTATTATGATATTCCAGTTTTCAAATGAGTTTTATATCTAACCTATATTGTAATTGACGGTTGGAGTGGGTTAGACATTATTCGCTGACGGTTGTTACAGCCGAATGTTTCGTTCAACGGACAGTGAAGTAGCTTCGGAGAGCGCTAGTGGATTCGTGGATTAGTTTAGTAGTTTGCTGATGAGCGATGGATGCGATGCCTTGATTTTTATTTGGGAGTATTAGTTCATGGTTAAATGCTGTTGTTCGTTTATTTGCCTGTGCATCTGAGTTCTCAGTTCAAATTGGTATAGACACGAATACATGTCTGTTTATTGCTACTGTTTGGGACATTAATAAGAGTTTAGCTTTTAGTTTATAAGTTTTAAATTCTTGACAATTTCAGGGGTGTTACAAACATGATAGAGTTGTCACATAAATATGTAATAAAAAAAAAAAAAAAAAAAAAAAAAAAAAAAAAAAAAAAAAAAAAAAAATTGATATTTCATAGGGTGTTTTGTCTTGTATAGATGATTTTTATTCTTGCTCATTTAGGAAGTATATCAAATTACTTTAACTTTTCGTGGATAGCCCCAATCTTCACAATAAGCTTCGTCCGATGAGGCTGGAAAATTATGTTAGTTGTCATGTTAATAATTATTAAATTGTCATGGTAGTTTTGAGAATAATTAGACAGTTGTTATAATTAAATGAAGGACTGTAAATGGAGTTATGGATAAAATGCAATATCTCTATATGCCAACTATATGTAGATGTGATGAATCCAATTTATTAATCCAGTGGATGTTAAAAGTTTCACCAACCACGGTGGTGGGAATTAAATTCTTTTGGGTTGAAAATTGTTACTGAGAAAGGTTATAGAACAGCATAGCAGATAATATCATAATCAATAAGGGTAAGTCTACTAATATAAAATCCGTGATAATTAAGTACAATCTACGTCTGTCTCCCTAATCACGCTATCAACCAGTCAAAGGTTGTCACTGAGGGTTATTGCTGGAATCGTGGGTCTGTAAATCTTATATCAGTTACGATTAGAATTAAAATGATTTAGAGGCGGTTAAGAAATTAGGTAGTATTAATCGAGTACGTAGGTGTCGACGTATTCGTATCTATACGTATTGATTTTACAGTTTACAAAATGATTCCGGATCACACATTTATAGCTGTAAATAAGGCTCTAGTTGCGTCAATAGAAAGTGGTACATAAGCAATGGTCT
>VALG01004114.1:0-11314 GCA_009835305.1 Ipomoea purpurea | reverse complement strand
TGTGGTTAACATAAAGCACCAAGTTGATGGAATTCATACGGCCGTGCTGGGTGGATTTGAGTATCAGATTGTGTTTCTCACTCTATTAGCAACAGATGACAATAGTTGGTAGCAAAATCTGTGATTTAAAGTAAACACGCCATTAGCTACTATACTTTGGTATAATAGTGATCATGCTTAATGGAGTAATAGTAATCCAAAAAAAAAAAAAAAAAAAAAAAAAACACTATAATTTTGCAAGGAAGGGAGAATTATATTACAGCCACCTACAAAGAGCATGATATCAAAATACAAATATAATGAATAGGGTTGAACATTATTTAAAAAAAAAAAAAAAAAAAAAAAACGAAATGAACTCCAGGAAAATAAAAACGCAAATTTAATTTTTTTTAATTTAAAAGGATTTAAATGCGAAATCGTTCTAACATGCATTTAAAAAATATAATAATAATAATAATAATAATAATTGCAGGAGATGGAAAGAAGTCAAAGAACCTCAGCGCAGGTGTATATAAGGATGGCGAATTTTGAGGAGCCAGTTCTGCGAAGCATCGCCCTGAGCTGTCTCTTACTCGACTTCTTCCTAATTTCCCTCTCTTCCTTCTCCTTCTGCTTCTCCATACTAGCGGAGAATTCCGGATTACACTGGAGTACTGATCACTCAACACAGCAATTTTCCTGTCGTCTTAGCTTATTTCTCTTCTTCAGACTTCACTGAAGCTAGCTAGGCAAACTGGCCAATGATGCATGCATCCATATTCTTAGAGAGAGAAAAAGGTTTTGTGTGGAGTGTATATAGGGAGCTATAAGCCTATTGCAGAGCTTAAGAGAGAAAGCGTGAAAGGGTGAGACTTGGGAGAAGGAGGAAGAAATCCTTTAATGGGTCCACGGAACTGACAATAGGAAGTTCGGTTTGGCGTCTGCTGAAAATCAGCATATATACATTTTTATTCTTCTTCTTTTTTATTTTCTGTTTTATAATGTTTTATTCTAAAAAGAATAGATCTATTTTTGTTTTACTTTTTTTAATTTTCTTTGTTTTCTAATGTTTTATTCTAAAAAGAGTTCAATTTAAATTTTTAATCAAATAAATTCAAGTTTTCTTAATTCGAGCCAAATGTCATATGGGTTATTTTGATATAAATTAGGGTGTATTTACAAATCGGGAAAATATTTTTTTTTTTTCAGATTTTCAGTGTTAGGCTAGAGAGGAAACAGACGGAAATCAATGAAAAATAAGGATGTGGTTAGTGAAAAATAGAGAGAATTTTTAAAAAACGACTTCTCCTTTTTTTGAGGTCGGAGAAGTCATTTTTCCAAACTCTACCATCGTCGAACTGAGGCCATCGCCAGTTTGCCTCCGTCGCCGTCACAACCAAGTCTATTCATTGCCGTTAATCGTGGTAGTGTTAGTACTAGAATCAACAAGGAATTAGTGATGCATTCCTACTCAAGAAAGATGGGGGGAGGTGGAGGAGAAGATAGAGGAAATGGAAATAGGATAGGAGAATGAAATTTCTTTGTCGATGCTAGCTAGCTCCAATCTACTCATTATTTGGAGGTAGACGAGAAGATAGAAAAATAATATTTATTAATTACTAATTCTATTCATTTTTAAAAAAATAAATCAAACACACTAAAATATTTTTCTGGAATGCAATCAAATACTAAAAACGCAAATATTTTCTAGAATTCATTTTCATGTTTTCCACGCCCTTAATGTAAATTATTAATGAATTTTGACACATTACATAAGTATTGTGTTTTAAATTACATAATAATAATTCATCCGTTATGTACACCATTTATTATTTACTTGTATATTATACGTAGTACTAAAAAAGACAAATCAAATTTCTTACACAACATGGTTTATTTTTTATTTATTTAAAGCGCAATATTAATTGTTTATATTTTATAATTTTGTTAGCACTCCGGACAGTGGATGGAATTTTCTTTTTAACGGAAGCATCGTATTCGTGGGACGCATACTCTCACCAACTCATTGCGAGGGATTGCGCCCCGGCGGCTTCTATTTTGACGTCACAATCGATTTTGCGTTGAGGTTGCGCTACGTGGATTTTAATTTTGGATTAATTGCATATTTTGTTGTGTATTATTGTCTCTATTAAAATATAATATATATTCATATATATACTTTATCAACCTGTTGAAACACAAATAATTAATGTCCCCATTAACGGGGCGTTTGGTGGGAGGAAGAAAATTACGTGGGAAAGAAATTGCAGTTCTATGATAGATGAATTACTCGGAATAAAGTGAAAATTTAAATTCCAGTGTTTGGTTTACATGAATAAAATTACTGAGAATTTCAATTCCAATGTTTGGTATACATGGGAATTGCACATTATTATTGTCAAGCATCAATTTTAGTTTTAAAAATGTGAGGGGTAATTTTGCCTCATCATTATCTTTTATTCTTCCTAAAATTCATGAAATTAAAATCTCAAATGAATATGAGATTTTAATTTCATGAAAATAAGGGAATTGCAATTCCGTGAAATTACAATTCCTTCAAACCAAACTAATAAATTTAGTGGCCTTTGGAATTATGTGAGAATTAAGTGAAAATGAAATTTAAATTCTCTCAAACCAAACTGTTAAGATTTGAAACTTGTGATATCCCCTATACAGTTATGCCTCTTGATAGAATTCATCTTTGATCCCCCCAAGTAAAATTTATTAGATTATGAAATTGAGTTAATGTGATCCATAATTATCAATCAACATGACAATTTCATAAATTATTATAGGAATAAAGATCAAATATGCTATCAACATCCGAAAATGCAATTAGGTCATTAAATTTTTTTTTAAAAAAGTACAATTGAGTTCCTGAACAACACAAAATGTTGCAATTAGCCAAAAATAACTTGTTTATCTAATAGGGAAATTACTATATTAAAATAATACTTTTGAAATTTATTTTAATAATTTAAAATAACAAAACTAAATTTAAAAAAAAAAAAAAAGATTTTCCGTCTTCGTCTCTAGAATACCAAAGACAAAGCGGCGAAACCTTTTTTTTTTTGTTTTTTAAATTATTATAATAAAATAAAAAATTATTATTTTTAACATGATAACCTCCACATCAACAAGTTAACATGTGAACATGTCATTTTTGGCTCAATTGCAACATTTTGCGTTGTTCGCAGTGATCCAATTGGTGTTCTTTTTGAGGTTCAATGGCCTAAATTGCATTTTTCTTGTAGTTCGATGACCTATTTAACCCTTATTCCAATATTATATGATATATTCTGTTAAAATTTAAACGGTCACACATGTTTTGTTATGGTTCTGTATTTTTATATTAGTTTTAGAAAACATGATACTTTTTTGTTATTGAATTATAGGGAACTAAGAATTTACGTCTCCCAATTATATCGTCATTACTTTTTGTCTCTCAACGAACTAGCTTGTTTTGTTCCTCAATTGTCTGTGACATGATTTTTTTAACCACAATTAACCCCTAATATAACTTATAAATTAAAAAAGTTACTTCAAAAATAATTGAGAAACAAAAGTGACAATAAGTATAATTGAATGGGCGAAAAGTGTTATTGTTTAATTAGTTTTATGCATCTATAAATTCAATGATCAAAAATACTTGTAAATTTTAAGACATAACTAATGATTACCATGATAAGAGAGATCGTACCAAACTATCGCATATTAAGAGTGAAATTAATTTACATATTGAATGAGTAAATTTTTATATGTACTATATGTTGAACACACGTATGAAGTGATGCAGAAATTTTAGTCAGAATCTTTGGGCATGGACTTTAATACGCAAATTAAAGTATAGTATATGCTCTATCTCAACTAAAAATCTAAGCTTATAATTGGGATTGCACATTTATGTCTTTATATATATTATATTTCAACATTAAGAAGTGTGCATGTGTTTGACCATGTACTATATATTTTCTATTTTGAAAACATAACTTAATTGTATCAATTCTACCCATAATGTTACAAATTCGACTCTCAGCATGAAGAACATCTATTGACATTTTAATTTAAGTCGATCAAACTACTATATATGTGTGTAATTCTTAATTAGTTTATCCCTTTATGATCTTTTACCAGTTAGAGTTACAAGACATAATCTAAAAAACATAATAAGTCTCAATCAAAGTTATACCCCTCATTTATGTCCATGTTTTTAATGCTACAAATTTTGTACATTGTGCTTTTAGAGTTGTACTATACAATTTTTTGGACAAAAAATACCCTTACACGTTATAACTTCCGTTAACTTTTCCATTACTTTTACCATGAACATGCATCTACCATATCTGTTTCTCTATATTTCTTTAATTTATACAATACTTATAAAACATTATATATACATATATATTAGATTGAATATATGTAATAAATAAATTTTATTTCACTTAGATTATAATAGTAAAAATTTGTTAGCTATTTTTAAAAATATAAATATTGGGCATATGTTTTTGGCGCATCGCGCATAGAAAATACTAGTTTGTATAATACACACTACTCTTGATTCAAGTCATAGAGTTAGCCTTAGCGTATGGAGTTAACAATCAAGACTCTATGCATGTTGTCAAGGTGTTAACATGTCCGCAAAACTCGAAAATTAGTTATTGAGCAATACGCACAAGTAACGATTATGACTTAGCTTTGTATAAATAACTTTGTGTTGTAATATATAGACACTCAATTCACTTGTATATATTGACCCTAATATACGAACATGCAGAAAACATTATCCGTGCAATATAATTATATATTCTTATAATTGTTTTCTCATCGTTATTGTGTTGTTTCACGTACATACTCACTGAGCTTCCTTAACTATTTTTGGGTTTTTTTTTTTAAAGATTATTTTCGGTGTTAAATAGCATTAACTATTATATGCGTCAACTAGGTAAGGAAAAATGAATACGTATATAGGTAGTAGTATATAATCATAGGGTATACGTATAATATAGTACTCTTATATTATATAGAATGTTATAATTTTAAACAAGAAAACAAAAAACAAAATTTTAGGTTGGGGTTGTTTGTCTTCAAAGTTAGTTCAAACTATTACAACATTCTTTGGCGGGCTAAACACGCTATTTTGAGGTATACTATCATCATGGAAGTTTCATGGTTGTCGCTGGTCCGGTACATCATCGTCATTTTCATTTTTCATCAATTATTAATACAACAAGTTGACTCAAGCTAGGCCACTTAAACAGGGATGATTACAATATAATTACTAAAATATAACCTTAATTCTTAATATTACTTTTTAGTCGATCTTCTGACGGGCCAAATCTCAATTTGTTGGAAAAGTTCATTCGCATGGCTTCCTCTTCAACTGTCTCTTTTCTGTATAACCGGATCTCTATCCAACCTCTACTCTTCCTATGTCCAACTAGCATAAGCGACGTTTTGGATACAATAAAAACTTTGGAGTCTTCAATCAGGCGGTGGTCAATCTTCCTTAGATGGTCGCCTGGCTTTGGAGATGCTCCCAATAAAGGCTCTTTGCTAACCAAGCCCAACTTTCATTCATTACAGGTAAGGTTGATTCGATTTTGGTATCATACCTCTCCTTTTCAGTCGACTCGCGTCTCGGCGCGCAGGGAGGTTTCAACCCCACACTTTTATTAAGCTTCCGGAGCAGGGAAGCCCGCTGTCCACTAGCTCCGTGGTCCAGGAGGGAACCGGAGAAGGCGCGAAAAAGCGCCACGAAGCAGCCATAAGCATGCCTTGACGATGCAATTTCTATTTTTCATTCAAGAAGTTGACCATTTCCAAGATATCCCCGGGCTCGATCTGGTTTAGCTATCAAGGGATTCTTCGGATGGATCAGTCTATGAGAAAGACCGACCAGGTCGTAACATCCCCCTTCATCCGATGTGTTCGAAGCAGACTTCCTAAGTAAGGGAGTGACTTTCTTCCAGGCAACAAAGGGATAGCCTGGTTAACAAATCGTGATGATTGAATACCTGCTTGACTTTTAAAGACTCCCTAAAAGTTTAAATTGAATATCTCCAAATTTTAAAGGTTCCCATAAAAGTTTTTAAAATTTATTAAAGTCGATGACTGAATACAGCCCGCTTAGCACTGCATATTAGCTTCTGAATATTAATTATTTTTATTCGTAATTAACATTAGCTTTTTACCTGGGGTGCTGATTATTAGCATTGACATTAAAAAAATAATCATGATCATTACGTAATTATTTTTTCTACGCAAAAAACAAAGTCATAATCTTTTTTATTCTAATGGCCTTAATTTCACCTCAATTTTAACTGTTCACATAAAAAAAAAAAAAAACTTAAAAACTTTTACCGTGAATTACAATTGAAAACGATTTAGTCTCGGAAGAACTAGGGCATCCTCAATAATGGGAATTTTGATGTGGTTTTTAATGAGTTTTTGTAGTGATTAGGAAATAGAAACAGGATAGGAATAAAAATGGAGAAAAAAAAAAACAAAAGTTGAATTAAAAAAAAAAAAAAAAAAAAAAAAAAAAAAAACAGCCTTAAGGCTGTAATGAGACGCGTCCAGCTGGGAGCGCAAGTTGCTTTCACGAAAAGCCAGTTGCCAATTCTCTTATTTCATAAGGATGTGCCCATCAACTGGACAAAAACTCTCAAAATAACAGAAGCCAACTCAACTTTTCTCTCATATGATTTCTCTCTCATCTATATGACAGTTTTTTTTCTCAAATACAGTGAACAATTCCCCTAATGGGTTGCGTCTAAGAGCAAATTGATTATTCAGCGGGTTATTTTGGAGTTTAATGCTCAGAAAAATTATTGCCAACTAAAGCACAGAGAGAAGCAAGAGAAATATTTACAAGGGTTGACATAATGCAGAAAAGTGGGACCATCAAAAAAATGGCTGCATGTTGTGACAGCCGCGGTTGGCTATCACAATGCGTGGACCGGGCTGGGCGGGCCGGTCAGGCGGGCTATCAAACTATTTTTTATTTGTTTATTTATTTTTCCAAAAAATCATTTTTTTTTTTCACTTTTTTCTCTCCCTGCCCATATTTTCTTCCTAATGACACTTACAAAAACTCCTTAAAAATCATCGAAATAACTCCACCATTATGGTTGCTCTAAAGTTCCGATAATTTAAAAATTAATGATTAATTTGCATTAAAATAAAAAATAGTAGATTTTACTACATGGTACTCCCTAATCTTACTCTCTAAATTTTACTTATGATATGACCGATTCTTGATAAATTATTTCTTTCATGGTGGATCTCAATACAAGTGTCTACATCTCAAGAATTTAGTGTGTGGAAGTACAATTTCCGATTGGGGTGGAGAAGAATATCCATCATAAGAGTATATGAGCATTTTCCAAAATAGTAATAGTGAAAGGAGTAAGTCCTGTAATGAATATATTTTTTATTGATAAAGTGAAATAGGTAGCGGGTTGGGGCATTGAAGACATTCCAAGTAATACCACGTTGTTACCTCAGTAACAGTAACTCAGCTGCGTTCGTGAAGGTCAAAAAAGTATTCGTCTAATACCGATTCCTCTCCTAAGTAACTCATCCACCCAATCACCCCCAGCGCACGGCCAGACCGCCTCGTCACAAGATCGCCCACCCTCCTCATAGAACCCAAAACAATAATAAGAGATAAATCCATTCCTCGGACAGAGACCACGGCCCCCTTCTTGACCGAACGATTGAAAACTCCTATTCTCCACTCCGACTTGCTAACTGCGAAGCCAATTGTGGGCCTTACACATCCTGATTTTCTTGCCCAACGAAGTCCTTCAACATTCCATTGACACTCGTCACCCCATGTGAGCCCCGTCTCGCAAGGTATCTCATTTTCGTATTCTCTCAAAGGCGGTGGGCTCTGTTATTCGGGCAACCAACGAAGCACTGAGCTGGGTTTATCGGGATTTTGCATCTGGACAAACAAATTAAAAAGCTTTTCCGCACTGGGGATTCGCTAATTTTGATTTATCGATATGCTCGCCAAAGGGCGGGCATGTTGATCGTATTAGGGAAGACGCTCGAGGAAGTAAAATCTGCAATGCAATTGTTGACGCATTTTGCAGCAAGGAGACTACTCTGGAGTAATTGAAGCTAAATAAGCTTGAGATGGCGGTGGACATTGCTTCGGTAGGACATGAAACGAAATTCGACTGCAAAAGAAAACTCCTTATTATCAATACATAATTTCATCCTATCACAGTAACCCAATGGTTCAGAAAGGTGTAATTTTGTTAGCTTAGCGAGACTAACAAATATGATGTTGAATGATCGAATTTATGCCGAATAGCTCAACATTTGAGCATTTTGATTGATGTTATCGATAAGATGGAATACACTGGAGCATTAAGCTTTTGATGAAATGATGGGAGAGGATATTTCCAAATACGGCAACCAAATATACCGTTATTTCGTTGTGTCAAAGGACCAAGAGAATTAAGATTGAACTCGCATGTTTAGGCTTTTAACTTGATGAAGAACATAGGGACGGTGTAGTGCAGATTTTGTAACTTACAACGTTTCTGCTCATGGGTCCTCTGAATATAAGGCTAGGGTGAATGAAGCACTTGCATTGTTGAAGTCTTTTAAAAGTGAAGGTCCTATGTGTTGGCAGGAGGAATAGTATAAATTGGATTGAATGGTTTGGGTTAGAAAACTAAAAAGATTAGGTCGACCAAGACTCACTTCTTTGTTTCAAAAAAGCTAATTTGAAAATAAATATCTAGCACTCGACGTTGTTTATACAACAAACATATCATGATTGAAGAGGATGATATACTCAAGAACAATACAGCGTAGATGAAGGAGGCGCCACTGGGAGACTCTTAGAACTGAGTGAGAAAAATAGACAAACAAATCAGTAATCCAGAATAATAAAAACATAGTAATAACCAACATACTCTAGAAATTAAGGGTTCTGTGATTCATGGGTCTGCTAGATTGAAGCAGAGATCTCTTCGAGCTGAAAAATTCTCAGCAATGACAACCGACACGGTGCTATTTCAAAACACTTACAACTACCCACTAGTTCTCATATAGTAGTGGTATGTGCGCGCACATGGACGTAATTGAGTGGAAGGAGCAAAGATTAATCTTCACATGAAAGGAGCAACCGCATAGGCCATGTCACTTCGATCTGAACATTAATCGCTCTTAATAAGCATGGACCCTTGATAAAGGTGATGAGATATGAAACAGAAAAGACTCGTATCATTTTTAAAAAAGAGAGATTGAAAAAACGCGCCCCCAATCAATATGTGTATCCTCGCGCTCTTCTCAAGGCATATCGACAAGATATACAATGACAGTCGCAAACCCAGGTCAAGGGTTCAGAAAATTAAATATGAGTCAGGTTGATTCTTAAAGCTCTACGAGCTCCTTATGCAGAACTAGCACGGAATTAAGTGGGTGCTGATTCACAACTAACATCATTATACAATACTCAACCTAATACATGAATAAATTGCCTGTGCAAAGCCGAAAAATATAAATGGTGGAATTTCAAACTCATGAAGGAACCTAAAATTACGGTCAATACCCTGACAATTCAATAAATACATTACGCCACAGCCCTCAATTGATGATAACAAACAGCGCCTTTGGGCGGGAGAGATTCTCTATAACAAATACTTGACCATATCAGGAGAAAAAAAGGCAATGCACTCATCAAAACAATACATGGCTTCCAAAGTAGAATAATAACAGAAATCAAATGAAATGACAAAAAACAAATTAGAAAACGTCGAGTCAGAAATAGCGGCCACACTCTGATGAAATCTCTGTATGAGGTATCATTGCAGCGCGCACACGCAGTTAGATCGCGCGGTAAGAAAGAACAGCAATGAAAATTGGAATGAAAAAAACAAATATATATGAGAAAAGAAAGAAAGATAAAAAACATCAGAACCGTTAAACTGGAACAATGGAAAAAAAGTTAGCCGGACCTTGAATAATCTCAGAACACGCCACTATAACATTTACCGTTAGTATAGAGGTCGTGTCAGGACGGATAGACCAGATGAGCAAGGCAAATAAAAGTATAATTCCTTATCTCTCCACGGAGTTCGGATCCTTGAAATGTGTCGCCCTCAACGAACAATCATGTGGATGTCTGAATCACAAAATGTACTAAGCAAAGGAACAGAAAACTCGAAGACCACGGCTGTCAATGTTTTTCCATATATACACTAGTGAAGGAAGAAGATATCCCGTTTGGATGCCACAACAGAAATAAGCAAACAAACTAGCTAAACACGAATCCCTTCTTTCGTTCTAAAGATATAGTAGCAGAGCTCCCATAGCGTACGTAGTCATAAAATGGTATGAAGTCTGCAAGGATACGACTTAAATGTGCCTATACTTCATAACGTACAAGGACCATCTTCTACGGCATTTGGATACATATAGGAATCAGTAAAACACGATTACACATGTGATAAGATTGATTTGTATCCACTGGTAATTTATATAATGTCCAAGTCAAGTCATCTCTCAAATCCTATACCATTCAAGAATGTTGTAAAACATGTATGCCTCCCAATATTTCTGTGGATACTCAAAATACCAGTTTAAAACTTGTGTAAACCCATGAGAACCGCTCTTGTTAGAATCCCCAAATCACTAATTATAATCCGGAAAAGGAATAGAGGTAGTAGCAGGAGTTTGCCAAACTCCCCCACAAGGTTTTGACCACCCAAACAAACCCCACAAAAACAAACACAGAACCCTTCGTTCAATTGAAAAATCACACACATATCCCAAATAGAAACCAGTCAATCAATTCCTACACCAATTTTGTTTCTTTAACCTTATCAAAACATAGTCAAACATAATCATGAAAAAATAAATAAAATGCTAACTAACACCTAATGTCTAACAGAGAGCAAAATGCATGCAAGTCATACACATTGAATGGTTCAGTGAAAGGACAAAACAAATTACAGACCAAATAGAGAGATTATTGCAGGGCTAAAAAAGATATGATTAGTTAGTACAATTAACGTGCACTTTAAACACATCCATAAAGTGTGCCACGAAACACAAACGCCAACTCGACTGTACTCTATCCCTCCAAGTCCACCTTAACCGATACAAACATTTCTATTTCCTTCCAGTTATATAGGAGTCAAATATCCAACAGAGTTAGTTAGTATTACAATAATGAAATCTGTTCACCACATCCTTACATAAATAATAAACACATAATACAAGTCATAATAAAGCTTGTACTAGACAACACACTAGAAATAATAAAATATGCTCAATGGGAGTGCTATTATATAACTTTAGCAATGTTCCAAAT
>VALG01004110.1:0-11173 GCA_009835305.1 Ipomoea purpurea | reverse complement strand
CGAACGGAGGAGGGTATGCGAAGGGAGGGGCGGTGAGGCCGACGGTGGTGTGCAAGGAAAAGGGCCCGTGTTACGGCAAGACGCTGAGGTGCCCGGAGAAGTGCTTCAAGGCGTATAGCCGCGCCGGGAAGGGCTACGGCTACGGCGGCGGCGGCGGCGGTTGTACCATGGACTGCGCCAAGAAATGTCTTGCTTATTGTTAATCACTTATTATTATAATAATAATCTCGTTTAATGTTAAGTGATTTATGAACTCTATTTATTGTTTAAGCAGTGTGTGGGTAGAAGGTTTGATCGTGAGAAATGTGTAGGCATCGTAGTACAATGTATCTATCTTCGGCCAATGGAGTTTAATTTGATGTTTTTCGTTTTATTTAAGGTTTTGAATTATTTTGACGACATAAATTACATTTGATGTGATCTTTGAATTATTTTGACAATATAATAAGGGAAGTTCTATTTGCACCACCCTATTTACTATTTGCACCCACCTATTTAATAGGTCAATAGATGGTGCAAATACCAAAGTAGGTGGTGCAAATAAATGTAGTCAAAGTAGGTGGTAAGATTTATTATTTATTATTTTTTAACAATAAACATTAAAAAAAAAAATAAAAAAAAAAAATAAATAAATCATCGCCTTCTCCGGTGAGAAGGACTGCCTTCTCACCGGAGAAGGCAACTGGGCTGCCTTCTCCGGCGAGAAGGCAGCCCAGTGGGTCGCCTTCTCGCCGGAGAAGGCAACCCACACAGTGGGTTGCCTTCTCGCCGGAGAAGGCAGCCCACTGTGTGGGTTGCCTTCTCCGGCGAGAAGGCAGCCCACACAGTGGGTAGCCTTCTCGCCGGAGAAGGCAACCCACACAGTGGGTTGCCTTCTCGCCGGAAGGCAGCCCACTGTGTGGGTTGCCTTCTCCGGCGAGAAGGCGACCCACTGGGCTGCCTTCTCGCCGGAGAAGGCAGCCCAGTTGCCTTCTCCGGTGAGAAGGCAGTCCTTCTCACCGGAGAAGGCGATGGCTGCTCCCTCTTTTTTTTTTTTTTTTTTTTTTTTTAATTACATTTTGACCTCATAATAGTAAATTTAATAGGGTGGTGCAAATAGCATTTTGACCACCCATTAGGCTATTTGCACCACCCATATTTATTACCTTTTTACATTTTCAAAGTGCTTTTTACCTCATTTTAGTCAATGGGTGGTGCAAATAGCAACACCCTATAATAAACTGGATTTGACGTAATTCTTGAATCATTTTCAAACATAAATCACATCTGACGAAGCACTGACTCAAATGAGGCTTTGACTATTGACACTATTAATTAACACTCAAATCAAATGGCCCTAAGACTAATCAGCACTCAAATCAAGTGACCCATAAATATAACAAGCCTATATCATTAATATTTTGATAGCGACCGACATAGACTTGTTATGGGACGCAAAAATTCAAATTAAAATTATCGAGAATTAAAAGAAGATATAAAGATTAAAAATCTTTATATAATACTAATGATAATAATTAAGGGTAATATTACCTTTTTTTTTCTCTTCTGAATTCAATTCAATGAGTTAAAGAAATTGTAATTTCTGCCAACTAAACAATTTAATTTTAAATGTTAAAGAATTTGATTAGAAAAGACTTGTAATTGCATCCAACCAAATCTGCTCATGGTATTGGTGAATGTCAAGTATTTCAATGTATAGACTAACTTAATTGGTCAGAAAATGTCCAACCAAAACATTAATAATTACATCATTCAATTTATATCAAAACTATCGTATAAAATATTATATGGAAGATATCATTTAATTTTATGATGACAAAATGACAACTTAATTGACTTCTGTGTAATTAAAAGTTAAGCATATACCCAATACTAGATCACCTTCTTTTTAGATCTTCGAAGACACCCAAATATAGATGCACCAAATAATGGATTAATGAAAACGATATAGATTTACACACGAATCCATTGTGTCCAAAAAGGTAGAAAGTATAGTTTCTATAATGTAATCAAGGCCACTTTGGTCAAAAGGTAAAACCATATATCGCAGGAACAAATACTAACATATGAAACAAGCATATATGCCTAAGCTGAAGTAAGCAACTCATGTATCTGGCGCCGCCTAATTGGCACAAAGCAGGCAACTCGTCAGTCCCCAAAATCATTCAATGCAGCGGTGGTAGTGGGAGGGGGAGAACATCATATCGCCGCTCTCATGGCTCCTCTAGCAGCCTCGCGTTTCATCTGTGCAGCTTTGCCACTGCCTCGGAAATACATGTAGACTTGCTGCAAAATGACAGGGCACTTGATAAGAACAATTTGGATTCCGGGGACTCCAGGAGCGAGACTGTAAGTAGTCCTTGTGCATGTATAAAGTATAAAGAATGAGATTGAGGCGTACCTGAATAACCCAGACACTGATTACTGATTCCAGGCAAAAAAGGCCAAAGCCGATGAAGTAGAAAATCTGTTAACATAGGAATCACCAGAAACTATTCAGTGGGTAGACTCTTGCTATATGACACACATTCCACTTGCGGCTGGTTCTTTTCTCTTTTAACAACCCAAAAACGTGAAGAGGGGTAAAGAAAAAGAAAAAAATAATATAAAAAATAACCCCAAGCATATGCTCAATACTTACCCCGACCAATACTTGCTTGCCTATGAGGTCTACTGCGGGCAGGATACCTCTGTTCCAACAAATAACGCAGGTTCAGATTATTAGTAAATGTATATAACCAACTCCTTTAATGAGATGGCATCGGCATAGATTTTACACAGATTGACAAACTAGAAGTTGGAGTTTAACAACACTGTAACCATAATCATCTCCTCAAATAGGTGAAGACAAATTGTGATGCAGAAATTTAACCAATGAAAAAAAAGTGCAGTAGCTATCAATGAGTTCCCTAAAGAAGTTTATATGCAAGTAGCAATAGGAATTTACGTTAGAGATTTGCCTCTGAAAACTACTGGAGGAGCAACAGCAGCAAAGATGCAGAATATAATGTGAAGCTGCACAGAGGGGCAAGATGTGAGAATTTTGAATCACAAGGCAAGGAATACAGGACTTCAGCACAAGAATCTTACCAAGTAAAACATGAAAAACCATCCAAACTTCAGTGCACTTTCATTCCTGCAAAATCCATTAAAATATAAGCCATATCACATCATGTTTAAAAATGCATTACATAAGAAAAGGACAGACACATTTAATGAAAATAAGGAAACGGATGCATATGCATTGCAATATATACACAAGTATATACAGTTATAGACAAAAGGAAAAGGTGAACAAGTCAAGAACATTTAGTCTCATAAAGTAAAGAGTTACCACCTAAAAACTAGCATGTATTACAGTAAGAATTTTTCTAAGGTAAAATTTAGAAAAATAGTTTGCAATCCCCAACACCTAAGATTGCCAGACACATTTTATCAAGAATAACTGATTCATTGACACAAGTAGAATATGGTTCAACTGAGGAAAATTTACCTAAAAGCACGATATAGTGGACGATACCACAGTACATAGGCTCCTGGAACCCCTGAGATGAAGTAGATAAGAGATAGGAACCAGATTTTTACATCTGCAACAAAAATCTTCAGATTAGAATACCTAGTCAAGAGCATTATGATTAATAGCATTCACCTAAATCAAACATGATGTATACAAACCTCCGTCTTTAATCCATGCAGTAGTGACAGCAATTATATTCCACAAAAGACAAGCAACAAGCCCTGCTCACCAACAGTGCATATAAAAACAAAGCATTACATTACACAACAAATAAGGAAACAAGTAGGCAAGTAGCCATATGAAAAAGCTTGAAAACTTCAAATCCGAAAAGATAGACCTCTATAAAATACAAGATGGGCACTAGAACACCTAAAAGTTCTAGAAACCTATAATTTTCGCAATCAATAATGGGAGTTCAACTGCATATACACAGCCTAGCTAAAATGGAGCTGCACAACAAGAGGAGGAATTTTCGATTCCAACATAGGAAACAAAACTTGGCATACCCAACAAGGTTGTAAATGCAACATACTGCAGCCTCTGAAGATGAATTGGAATTTCATTAGCAATATCATGGTGAATTATTGGTAAGAATGGAGGCCAGTTCTTCTCCTCAAGAACAATACCAGCTGCACATCAAAGTTGACAATTCAATTTGTAAGTCAGTCAATAGATATTTCAAGACTAAGGTTGCATCAAACATTGTCAAGTTACAAGACAATTTGGCACGCATGTTGCAGATGAAAAAGAAGTTAAGGATAAAACATGAACAATGGATAGGCATAAGGAGGCTGTAAAAAGCAAGCCCAGTTAAGTGAAAAGGTTACATTAACTATGTAATAAATTAATAATTATAATTTTGTGTGCAGACAAATTGTATGTCTGCAGCACTAATTTTTTATTTAACATAATTCAAACTGTAAATGTCAAAAAAATTGGGCTTCTAACCCTGATCAGGATATGCTTTTCCTGCCACAGCCTTTTGTCTCTTTTGGCTTCTGGAGCATTCCCCAATATACAAATGAAAGAAAACAAGAAATAGTCCCTCACTATCTCCTCTATGACATCATCCATCATGTTATACTATGTCAGTGTATTTTTATCTTTTTTTTTGGTTGGTAACCGATTTAAGTAGAGCCCAAACTTTCCCAAAGATGTGTGCTGTGTGCATAGTACTTACTGCGAACAATACACAAATCTACACTTTGTAGAGGTGTACATTATGCTTTTCAAATTACTTTGAAGTAACCTTTTCATTTTGCATAGCTTTGCTTCACATGTTTTAAGTTTTATCATTGTGTTGTACTTCATATTATTTATATTATTCCATTATGTAATATCAAACAATTACAATCTAGATACTTGTGTTAATCATGCTTAGTGAATAGTTAAGAGTTATACCTTCACTTTGCTGATATTTTATCTAGTATGAAAGACTGCTGATACTTTAAAAATGCTATACTTCATTCTTCTCAAATTATATCTTGGCAATTTTACCAGTGATCATTGTCAATTTGCCACTGAAATGTATGCATGTATTACTCAAGTCTAATATGCCATAAATGCTTAACAAACAATAGAGGTTATGGAATAGAGATGCAAGAGGAAAGATATTAAGTAAGAGTAAAAAGCACCTCGAGCAGCGGCATCTTCTCTCCGCTTTAAGTCCTGAATTACAGAAAAAAAAAAATCAAATAATGAAAAGGTATTTCACCACACCAGTAATTCCCAGTAAATAAGAGGAACTTTTTTTTGGAGTATAGAAAGAAAAGAATTGGGAAAATGTCCATTCACTTCAGTGAGAGACATGGTTGATGAAGGTAAAAAGAATATTGACACAAGGAGGTAGTAGCGTATTGAAATCAATTTGGATTACACCCTTGCATAGGAGCCCATGATGCATAGTTCTGCAACTGGACCAAATGTTTGAGATTCATAACCATTTAATTTGAATTGGTGCACTGTGCACAACCCTCTCCCAACGTACACATTTCAGAAATGCAGTTCATTTCACATTGTGGAGCTTCACTATAATAAATTACAACCAAAAAAAAGAAAAAAGTGTACTGTACACAAAGGCATCATGACATCTACTTATTGGATTTTGTGAACAGTTCTGAAAATTTTCCTGCAGTTGTAATAATGTAGCAATCCAAGCTCTACACAAGCCAGTGAGAACAAGAATATAAACTAAGATGCAGGACTCAAAATAAGGAAATTTAAAACTTACTAAGACAAATGTTGATAAGAAAAGAAGTTCATATTTTCCATAAATATATACCTGCTCCCTTCTCCTCAGCTCAGACTCTTTAGCCTGCAACTCCTTCTCTTTCTTTTTTAAATCCTGTGTTTAAAATTGATATCAATCTATAAAACCAAATTAATAGACATCAACAAACAACAAGAAGATGAACACAGCTATGTGTATTCATCAATTCTGGAGTTAAACACACCGATGTATTGTCTAGTGGAATATCAACAGGAGTCATTGCTATTATAGAAACCAGCTGGTTCAGGAGGAAGAGGTGAAAGCCTTGAGTTTGTAGCTGGAGGAACACTGCCAGAGCTCTGCAATGAGAAATGAAAATATTTATTTAATCAAGATGTTTTGAAAAATGTTAGTATGGAGAATTAGAAGCTGTTAACATATAAGAAATATCAGACAGATAAAGAATGATAATCAAAATATGTTTTATGCTTGTGTAGTACTCAGGTAGTCAGGTACACAAATGGAGCTACAAATAGAAGTGGAACTTTTTCTTTTCTTTTAACAACAATAATTAACCATATTTCTTTAAATTTTGAGTTGCAAGCTTATCTTGAAATAATAAGATAAAATACTTACAGGGCGTTTGGTTGGAAGAGAAGGGATTAAAGGGGGGTATTATGGGATAATGAATTGATTCGGTGGAAAAGATAAGATAGGAATAAAGTAGAAATGTACAATTCATTGTTTGGTAGGGAGGAATATGGAATGGAAGAGATAATATAGATATAAAGACAAAACACCCTTGTGTTTATAATATATTCAATAATAAACATTCAAGGCCAAAGTTATGTCTATTTTTCCCTTTTCTTGTATGGAACATGAATTTCATATTGAATCTAGCTAAATTCATAGGAAAATGGAGGACATATTGAAATGCAATTTCAATGATATTGAGGGAAATTGCCAATTCTACACTCCAATCCAAACAATGCTTAATGTTAAATCATCCACTATAATTGATGTACAATTTCCCTACAACAAAATGTAGTTTCACTCATTTTCACTTGAATTGCAAATCAATTCCAAATGCAATTCTATGCAAGCCAAACACCTCCTTAATAGTTACGGAGTAATACATAGTTTTTAAATATCAAATTTTATTTGCAAAAGTTAACCTTACAAATATCAAAACTTTCAAAACTTAGTAATTTAACCTTCCATAACAGCAAAATTGGGACGGATCATGGATGCAGTAGTAATTCTATTTTAAAATTTAGAAATACATTCCATTCAACCCCCCCCCCCCCCCCGGCTGTGCAATCTTTAGTTATACTTTTCAGATATCAAAATACAAAAAGGTTCATAAGTTTAGTTTCTCCACTGGTTCCATTTTGTATGATTTTTAACTAAATTATTAAAGGTACTAAAACTTATTTCTTAAAATATAATAATAATAATAATTAAATAAAATAATAATAATAATAATAAATAATAATAATAAAGTACCCTCATAGTATATGAAAATAATGCATATTGACAAAATATAATTGACTTCACAAATACATAAAAAGATTCTAATTTATAATGAATAATTTTTTCCTAATAACATATTAAAAATGTCTCTAAGTTTTATAATAAAGATTTAGTATTTTAGTTAGAATTTTAAATGTTTTTCTAATTATACATAGCTTTCAAAAGCTTTGAGAATAGACAAATGATTAAGGTTTCAAACAACAACTTTAACAGCGAATTAGCTCCAACTCCAAGTTTATCCACAAAATTAGATTCCATTATTATTCATGCCCAGGTCCCTTTTTTTTAAGGGACAAAAGCAACTTTTTGATTTGTTGTTTTAGATTCTAACTTTTTATTGTGAATTAATAATCAATATATTGCTGCACCTTAATATAATTATTAATCATGCATCTTCTTAGAGAACTTTGAATTAACTATTAATAGGAATAATTAGACATTTGGATATACTTGAATTTTCTTATAATTTTCCTTTTAAAACCTTTTAGTACTTTAAAAGCAATGGGTGCAATATTTATTTTCATGAGTAGAATAAATAAAGCTATGTAATTTTATATTATGAAATAAATACACTGCATTATTTATAATAATTTTACATTTACTATTTTAGAATAATATGGTTTTTTATTAACTAATTTGAACCCAAAGAGAAATGAGTCAATCCAGTCCCTTTTTAAGGTTCATACTTAAATTCAATAAAAACCAACTAGACCCAATTCCAAGATCTATACGATTCGAAAATTAGATGTGTCAAAACTTGACTCAACCTAAACTTCACTTCACCACCATCACACTTGCCCATCAACAGCTAAATCCTGGCTCGGCCACTAGCTAAAAGATTAATTTTTAAAAAATCATCACGAATCACACAGTCAGTATATCCAAAATTTGTATACAAACTACCAGCAGAGTATCACACAGAACTTATCCACACCTCTGCTCTATTTCTCTCTCTTCTATGACTGTGTAAGTTTGCATGACCCCACCAATATCAGTATAAAAGGTCTGCCACAATAATAGGGCAATCAGTCCCAAATAAAGCACCTGTGTATTACCACCATGCAACTGATGATATCATATCACCCCATTTCAACATTTGTGCTGTGTTAGGAATTAGGATGGGGAGAAAGTTTGGGTAGGGTAGGGTGGGGTGGGCGAGTTGGTTAATATGGAAGGAAATTAAAGAAGAGAGAGGAGAGAGAGAAGGGGAAGAAAAGAGTTCATACGTCATGTCACTGAAGAAATAGAGGGCTAATTTTTTCATCATTTTCCTCCTGTTGAGACTCTCACCTTCTTGAAGATCTTCACCTTCGTTTATTATTGTCTATTAGTATATGTATGTTCAGTGTTTGTGTCTATTAGTATCCCTAAGGGCTCTATTAGTTCTTTAGTATTCCTCTTTCTACCATATATTACTGGGGTATGTGCTTGTAAATTAGAGAGTAGCTAAATAACAAGACATATTACTTTTCATTCTCCAAAACTCCTTCAAACAATTCACTAGTTTTGATTCAACTTTATACTTGCTTACCCCTAAATCTGGCGGGGTTTATTATTTCCCACCTCAGGCATATTATCTCCATCTACAAAATATCAAAACATTGTGATCTGTTCAATGAGGTGCCTACCTTAATCACTTTATTGGGGGCCGTCGGATTACAAGCATTCTACCTCGAGCTAGATTGACACCTGACCCGACTACGCGCTTCCTCCCCGGTCAACCAATTTGAATTATATGAGCTAGTTTTAATCTGGGGAGGTTCCCGAGTGAGTGCTTCGCGAGCGTTAGATCTAGAGAAGACTAGTATAGCTTCCTGGTTCTATGTGTTCAGCTCTTTGTTGATGGCCTGTGTTGCCTCTTATGATGAAAAATATAGATTAGCTTGCTTAGCTCGTCCGTACCTAAAAATGATGTACTCGAGTCTAAGTTATCTGCTAGATTGTTGGAGTGATATGTTCTTGTCTCTGTGTTTCACTTAGGGAGATGAAGAAGATTTAGAGTAGAGCATTGATTCTTCATGGCTCCAAGCTCCCAAAAACAGGGCTATTGTCCTCCCCAGTTCCTCCTGCAGGGCTTTCTTCCTCTCCCCTGATCTTGAAAAAGGGGGAACGTTGCCAAAAGATTCTGGAACTGTTTGTTGGGCATGGGGGTCATATACGAGTTTCCTCTCCGTTTCTCCAGGTTTTCACACGTATATAGTTAGACTCTCCGCTGTGATTTGTATTATATATTGTGGTTAGAATTACTTTATACCTGCAATGGTGTCCTAAGTTAAGGTAACAAATGGCTTGATTATATCAGGAGGTCCAGCGTGAGTCCTAACAACTTCTTTCTACTCTTTGGTGATGAAACTTAAATGCTTACAATACCTTAACATCACCAAACTTACTCAACCAGAAACTTAGCCCTCCAACAATAAGGTAATGATAAAACTCCATCATTTTGAGTTCTGGAAAAGCTATGCCCCCACCATTCACAAGTCGCATGAAACAATCCTCAAAAGATGTGCTGCCCGGCTGCCCGTTTTAGCAAATGTAAGGTCTCTCAATCATTAAACATCGGACCTCTTCTATTTTATATTTGCGCATTAAGACCCTCAATTTATGCCAGTCTATTACGTTGAGGATACATGCAGAAAAATTATATGTGTCTTTCTTCATGACCATGAAACACTGCATTTTGAGTGGGTGATCGTGTCATATACTAGAACAGTCCTTTTAGAGGAAGCCCGTTTCCGGCCCGACCTGCGGTCTACGTGCGACTGCAAGGTGAGGGTGAGTTTGGACTAAGCTTTTTCCGTTGATTCACATCCTCCAAAGGAGCCTACCTTCACCATCCCTAAAATGCCATCTCCTCACCATCATCTCTGATTCAGCGAGCGGGATATGGGCTTACATCGCCTCTACTTCTGTCAAATTTTGACGAAACTGAGCTTGAACAACTCTCATGACGAAGCGTAAGAGACAAGAACTAGAACACACTGTTTTTGCCGGTCTGATTTAATAACATCATAAACTGAGTTGGTTAAAATCGATATATACGATCTTTCCCCAGCTGAGTCCCATTTTTTTATGCTCTGGATGTCCATATGTCAGAATAAAATCTTTCTTAAGAAAGTAGATGTTTCCTATATTTAACTCCTTCGCACCGTTGTTTTGTGAATTTTTGCACTCAATTTTGCTGGCCGGTTTCTTCTGCTGATACCTAAGACAGACTTTTTCTTTTTTTCCAATTGTGAAGTTTGAATCTTTTATATATTGGCTAGTAAAATAAACAATTAAATATAAAGCTTATATATAAACCCCATTTGCTTATTTTCACATCATTTTGCTAACTAGCTTCTGACAAAGGGCTAAAGACCCCAATTGGCATGCTTTATCTACATGCGTATATATTCAAAAAGTTATAACATTAGTAAAAGTGAACAAGTTCGAAATTTGATAAAATGGTTGTTATTTATATTGATGATGTGGGTCGTGTTTGAGCCAAAGGTTTCTTTATTTCAACAGGAAAATTTTTAAGGTGACAGACTACTTCCTAGCACTATTATCCTTTTGTGCTAACGACTCTTAACAATTTGTATCGAGATGGACTTTATACGATCGAATCCTGTATTTGCCATTAGCATCATCTATCAATCGAGTCGGATAAGTTCACTAGCAAAAATTCTGAGATATACAAAAAAAAAAATTACGGGTAAACTTAACGGCCATTTCCTAAGAATGGGGTGATCTCGGAGCAAAGAGATATACATGGAACACCCATTGAATGATTCGAATCCAGAGTAAGAAGGAAAGGTATGTAACTTATAAAATCTCTGTATGGCTAAAAAAGCTCCCAAAACTGTTGTATGAAATATATATATTTTATATACAACAACACTTTTAGCAGTTGGAGAAAATACGGAATAGAT
>VALG01004108.1:0-11599 GCA_009835305.1 Ipomoea purpurea | reverse complement strand
GGGATGTGTTCCCTTATCTTGTTGTGAGTGATTTGAGTCTTGTGTTGACATCTAATTCTTGGTTTTGACATAATATATGTATATTCCATTTCGAATGATTTTGTTATTATCGTATATCCTATCTGTATGATATTTCACATATATGGGTGGGTTACCAGCATTATTCGCTGACCGGGTGCCTAACACCACAGATTTTATAAGTCATTTAAAACTTACTATAATAAAGGTGACACCCTCATTAAGTCCCAAAAGCGATAACATAAGTGGCTATGGGCGTGCTATGCCACACCTGCGGCCCTACGGAGAACCCAAGTGCACAGGCAGTCATAACTACTATACTCCGAAAAGTAAATGCATAACATGGCAACGCAGGCCGAAAGGGGGAAACTACACTACGTCTATGTTCCAGCTCTAGCGCGCTCCAGTGCTCTAATCCTCGGTGCCTGGAAAGCCAAATATATCTGTTCAGCGAGAGGATGCTGTAACCCCTCCAACGCGTTGAAATACAATACATATAGCAACATACATATAGATATACGAAAACCATTTTGAGCATTAAGATATATCCTAACGAACTCTAGCTTTAAAACCGGAAGGTAACTCGATAGATAATGCCCAGACACAAGCCAACAGTTATAACAGCATAGCAGTTCATAATAGATAAGGCATTAAGGTAAGCATTAACGATAGTCATAACCCAACATATAATCCCCCAATATAAAATCCCATGTCACATCCCTCATGATACCCATAACCACAACTCATCCATAAACGCACACAAAAGCACACTTTGTTGGCGCCACAGGACCAATCGCATGGCCATACATGGAGGGTCAGCGCATATAGCTCTGACACGGCCCCCGCAGCACCCTGCCCGTATCGCAACACGGAGGTCGATCGCAACGACCGATGAACCGCAGCTCATCATTGTTTGATCGCAACCAAACAGTGGACCGCAGCCCAAGAGAGTGTCATCTGACCGCAAGCCAGGAAAAGGACGAACCGCAGCTCGTATAGAAAGTTTGATCGCAACCAAACGGTGGACCGCAGCCCAAGAGTATCAATCTGACCGCAGCCAGCTTCTGAACCGCAGCTCAGGATAAACCAATCCGATCGCAACCGAATTGGGGTAACACACACACATAACACATAGCAAGCACATGCAAACCCACATTACACATTGGGAAGGGGGAGAAAGCGTATAAAAAACCTATCGTGATCCATCACATACTAAGAATAGTCCTAAGGGGGGTTCATACTTCTTCCACCTAGGTCAACGGGATACCAATTCACTAGCATGCAATATAATAGACTCATAACCTACGAACGGTACCCGAAAAATCAACTAGACATAGGCACGATAACGGAGTTCGTTGGGACACCACGGGGGAACGGGGAAACATCAAACGGGAAGCCGGGGGTCCAAGGTGGGGACATTTCCAGCGGGTAAGCCGGGTGGGGGTGGGGTCACCCGCCGGCTGCCCGGCCGGAATTACTGTTCCGGGGCAGCGGGTCGCCGGCGGGCAAACTGCCGTCCCGCGGCACCCGCCTGCCCAAACGTGGTTCACGGCGTCGGGTCGGGTAGGGTGGCGGGTCCTACCCCCACTGACTTCTTTTGCAACAATTACGCACCGGGGAACCCGCCCTAATTGGAACCCCGGAACCATGCTTAGCAAACTTTACGACGCAAACTTAAGACAACACGTAGACAATTAACGGGATCAATTACGAGAAACGAGCCGACACGTAACCTTTATCATTGCTTTCCTAAACATCAATCAAACACCAAACATGCGTCCACCGATGATCCAAGAATCAAAGACATTTACGGTACAACCTAGGCGTTCTAATCGCTTTTATATCAACAAGGCAAGAATACGATTCGTCTTCTAATTACAAGATTCGGTAAGAACAACACATAATCATCAAGGATACAATTAATCATCAAGAAAATCATAATCATTCAATAACAACACATAAATCACGTAATCCCAATTAATCATCAGAACATTTCATAATTATCAAAGAAACTCCCAATATCAAGATTATCAAATTTTCCCCATGGAATCATTAAATCAACATCAATAATAATCACCCTAATTTCGCCATTCACAACAAATATGGGGGCGAAAACCGCTAAGGGGGAAATCGAATAACTATGAAAAATACGGTTTTGTGAGGACATGGGCGTTTACCTCTTAGCCTTTAATTAATTCCTTGGCTATTGAAGCGTCTTTCTTTAAGCTTTCTGATTCTTGATTTTCCTAAGGGATTCTTGGCAGCTCCCCCCTGGGTGGTGGGAGATTATTGGTGGGGGCTGGGGATTCTAATGCCTTCTAAGGTTGCCCTTATTTATATGCCTATGCGCGTTTTAATCCTTCTAGGATTAGGGTATTGGCTTTTAGGGATTTGGGGTCCACGGACCTATTGGTGGGCCTTTTCTTCCAACTTAATCATTAATTAAATTATTCTTTCTTATGCGGTCATTAGGGTTAATTAATTAATTGCGTCTTAGGGCCCGTAACACGGGGTGTACACTCTCACTTCCCCTTACAAGGGGCTTCGGGGTTGTCACAGTTTTCCACCTTTCACCCCTAGACGGTCTCGCTTTAGCTCTGGCCATCACTGGGTAGGAATGTGGCCCTACGTTTGTCCTGGTTCGGGGTAGCTGTACCATTTTGGTGGTGATGCTCGATAGAGGAACGTCTGTGTGTACCCTCGGTTTCCTGCGCTGCGAACTGGATGGCTCCCCGAGTCCAAGGCGGGCCTCGGATTGCCTGCCCACCTCTGATCTTTAGTGCGCGTGTGAGTGCGAATCAAGGATGAGAACCCTTCTTCCATGATTTGGTTTTGCCGGTTGAGCTGTGCGGAGGAATGCGCTCATGACTGAGCCCTCGTTTTGACCCCCCTCGGGCCCTTCCTGCACGTGGTTGCCCGACGGTTGAGGCCCGTCATCCTTCCTCCTGACTCCTCATTTCTCCGAGCCCACAATCCTGCCATGGCTCGCTTGAGCTTCTTGTTGAGATGTCCAACGCGTCAACCAATTCTCTTCGGTTCTTCCTCGGGTTTTGGCAAATTTCTCTCGGAGGGGTGAAGTAATGCTCCTCCTCGGTGAGTTAGATGTCGTTGCGGCGGAAGGGTTTGGGGCATTGAAAACATACCATTTGGGGGTTCGACCTCGGTGTGCTTAGATCCATCCCCCTTTTTCTCCATGATTCCAACTAGGTCATCCCGTAAGATAAGGCTAAGCCGGTTGTTCGTTTTACAGAATTCCATATTGTTTAGCATGAGGGCCGGTAGGGTTGAACTTAATTTTATGCTTTAGGAGATACGCGAAGGTGCACTCCACAGCTCCCCACATCCTTGCTTTTGTTATTGGTGGGCAAGGGCTATCGGTCACAATCATAACTAATATCTCTTTGCTCCGACCGATAGCCACTCTCCGGTTTGTCGGGTGCGAGGTGAATCCTCCTCTTTCCCGAGTAAATACCCGAGATAGCCTTGTATCCCTTTTAGTTTGGGTGTCAATCCACCCCTTTCGGTCCAAGTTTGACACACCCGTGGTGGTTCAATTCAAGAGCTTGGCCAAACGGCCTTCGGAAAGCACAATTTCCTTGCCGCGGACTTTTGGGTGGGATTTCTACCTTGTCACCCCGTTTGGTGGCTACAAGGTGTTGAATAGAACTCCTTCACCAATTCGGGGTACGTATCCCCTTGATGGTGAGTAACGTATCTAGAAGTCCTTGTGTTTAAGCATATAAAACCAATTCCGGGGAGAGATTGTCGGGGTTCAAGTGCTTTACCTCCGATTACGGGTTGTAATCGGCATTGTTCCACTCCGGGTGCGGATTTCCGAGGGTTCTTTGGCATCGCGATAGGTTGACACTTTCGGCGGGTTTTCCGCGCGAGCAGTGTTGCAAAAATCGCGCCTAGGCGGCGATTAATCGGCTGCCTATGCGCTAGGCGGTCGGCCACGAGGCGCCCTAGGCGCCGCCTAGGCGCTCTTAGGCGCCGATTAATCGCTCTAGGCGCCCGCCTAGGCGCCCTAGGCGGGTCCCCAGGGCCTTAGAGGGCGCCTAGCGATTTTTGCAACTTGCCGGCCGAGTCCCTTTTTCCGGCGGGTCGAACTTGCCGGTGGGGTGGCGCCGGTTTGGGGGAGGCGTCCGGCGACTGCTTAGCGGGCGGTAGGACCCCAATTGCGTGGGGGCGATGATGGCAGGCGGGGCGTAGCTTGGCGCGATGGCGGGGTGGCTGTCTTCGGGTGTTGCGGGTGGTCTCCGGCGCGGTGGTTCGGACGGCGGTACGATGGTGCGCTCGCGGGGGTTGTCGGGCGCGGCGGCCGATCGGCGATGTGTGGAGAGGTGGGTGGCCTCTCGGTAGGCGGTGGTTCGGTGGGAGAGGAAGAAGAGGAGGGATTGGGGAGAAGAGGAAGAAGAAGAAGAGAAGAAGGGGTTTTTTGATTTGGGTTTTGTTGGTTTTAGAGACTTGTAGGGGTTTAACAAGAGAGTATTCCCTTGAGGTTTTTAAGAAACACAAGGTGGGCTAGGTGGTTAAAGCTTTGGTCTTGTATGTGGGAGGTCAAGGTTTAATCCCCATTGGTTAACATTAGGCATTTCTTGATGATATGATTTTTTGTCCTTTTCCTTGTTTCTCCTTTAGTGGGGGAAGGGTTGAGTGTGGGCTTAACTTTGCGCTTTACCTTCGTAATGAACCGGAGATTTGACCAAAGGTCTTTTATTATAATACTTTCAAGGTAGCGAAACTAAGTAGACATAAGCTCCGAAGTAATTAAACTAAATTAGGTGGTCTTACGATACAGGGAACGGTTACAAGGGGTGATGGCTTATCCTAACAGAATTCGCTTCGGGATTTTCTTCGCGGGTCGTATGGTCCTCGTCTTCCGGGATTGGGTTTCCCCTTCTAGGTCTTCTTCGTTTCCGAGGTTGGCTTGCGTTTGGCTCATGACGAATACTTTCGGGAGCGCCGTAGCCCCCTTGGTGACCGGTGCCCCCGGGTTGGTGTGGTGGGACGCGGTCCTGGGGTCGAGTGCATGGAAGGCCTTGTGTCCTTCCTCCCCGCAGTTGAAGCATCGCCAGGGGTGCCTGCGCAGTCCTTGCCTCTGTGGCTTTTGTTGCATCCGGGCAAAGGGAAAGTTCCTTGGGTTCGCTTCGTTGTTTCCCAGGGGCGGTCTTGGTTGGTCGGGTTGTTTGACCTCGTGCCGATGTCGTTCCTTGTTCTTTTCACCGGTGTGCCCCACTTCCGGTGTTCTTCTTCGCATTTGTTTCCTGAGCTCCGCGTTGAAGTAGTTGGATCCGATAGAGGTTCGCGGCACTGCGTTAGCTCGTGAGAGTCCGGGGCCTACTTACCACTAGTGCCTTCCGGCTTCGAAGTTGAGGCCCGATACGAATCTTTTCTACCTTGGTTACCTCGGTGGGGACAAGTTCGGGCCGAAGCGTGCTAGTTCGAGAACCGTTTATGGTACTCTACGACGTGGCCGTTCCTTGCTTTAGATGAAGGAACTCTTCATACATGATGCTTTTACGTGAGTTGGGAGAACCGTTCACGCAGCCGTGCCTTGAGGCTTTCCCCAGTTGAACCCCGGTCTTGTCGTGGGTGGGTCCCTCGTGGATCCACCAGAGATCGCCTCGTGTCCGAAGTAGAACGAGGCTTTTCACGCGGCCGTTCCTCCGGGCATTCTACTACCCTAGAATCTTATCGAGAGTCCGATCCATTCCTTAGGACCGCGGGGCTTTCTTCTCCGGAGAACGTAGGAGGGGTGGTTTGAAACTTGCGGGCGATGTCTGAGCTTGCGTTCGTTCGGAGGTGGTGGGGCCTGACGTTGCGAAGGGCCGCATCACTTAGTGCCTGCGCGACTTGTGTTAGTTGCTGTAGAGTTTTGGGTCAAGGGGGTCGTCAGTGGTGGGGTTCCGGAGTCCCTGATTGTCTTCTGTTTGGGTGCCATGTTATCGCCTTTCTGGTCAAGGGTTTATAGGAGTGTTAGATTAAAGTCCGTGTACTTCTTATGAAGTGATAATGGGGAAGAGTAACGGTGGGGTAGTTTTTTATGTTGTAGGTTTCGCAATCTCACCGCGCGTCCTAAGATTCCTAAGCCCTACGTTTCTAAATACCTAGAGTTCAAGCCTAATGTCCTAAAGTCCAGTCTTAAGAGTCTTTTCCTAGGGTCAAACTTAGGCTCTGATACCAACTGTAACACCCCAGATTTTTAAGACATTTAAAACTTATATAATAAAGGTGACATCTCATTAATCCCAAAGCGTAACATAAGAGTATGGGTGCTATGCCACACCTGGGCTAGAGAACCCAAGTGCACAGGCGTCTAACTACTATCCTCGAAAAGTAAATGCATAACATGGCACGCAGGCCGAAAGGGAAACTACACTACGTCTACGTTCCAAGTTCTAGCGCGCTCCAGTGCTCTAATCCTCTGTGCCTGAAAGCCAAATATATCTGTTCAGCGAGAGATGCTGGTAACCCACTCCAACGCGTTGAAATACAATACATATAGCAATATATATAGATATACGAAAACCATTTTGAGCATGAAGATATATCCTACGAACTCTAGCTTTTAAAACCGGGAATGACTCGACAGATAAGGCCAGACACAAGCAACAGTTATAACAGCATATGCAGTTCATAATAGATAAAGGCAATAAGGAAAGGCATAACATAATCATAACCCAACATAAATCCCCAATATAAATCCATAGTCACATCCCCCAAGATACTCATAATCACAACTCATCCATATCAACACATAAGCACACTTTTGTTGGCGCCACAGGACCAATCGCATGCCCATACATGAGGGTCAGCGCATATAGCTCTGACACGGCCCCGCAGCACCCTGCCCCGTATCGCAACACGGAGGGGTCGATCGCAACCGACCGATGAACCGCAGCTCATCATAATGTTTGATCGCAACCAAACAGTGGACCGCAGCCCAAGAGATGTCATCTGACCGCAGCCAGGAAAAGGACGAACCGCAGCTCGTATAGGAACGTTTGATCGCAACCAAACGGTGGACCGCAGCCCAAGAGTATCAATCTGACCGCAGCCAGCTTCTGAACCGCAGCTCAGGATAAACCAATCCGATCGCAACCGAATTGGGGTAACACACACACATAACACATAGCAAGCACATGCAACCCACATTACACATTGGGAAGGGGAAAAACGTATAACAAACCTATGCGTGATCCATCACATACTAAGAATAGTCCTAAGGGGTTCATACTTCTTCCACCTAGGTCAACGGGATACCAATTCAACTAGCATGCAATATAATAGACTCATAAACCTACGAACGGTACCCGAAACATCAAACTAGACATAGGCACGATAAACGGGTCCGTTGGGACACCACGGGGATCGGGGAACATCAAACGGGGAAGCCGGGGCCCGAGGTGGAGAATTTCCAGCGGGTAGCCGGTGGGTGGGGGCACCCGCGGCTGCCCGCCGGTTACTGTTCCGGGCAGCGGGTCGCCGGCGGCAGCTGCCCCCCGCGGCCGGCTGCCCTGGTTCCGGCGTGGGTAGGTGGCGGGTCCCTACCCCACCTACCCCCACTGACTCTTTTCAACTTTCGCCCGGGAACCGTTGTGGAACCCGAAACCATGCTTAGACACTTTACAACGCAATTAACGACAACACGTAGACAATTAACGGATCAAATACGGAAACGAACGACACATAACCTATCATGCTTTCCTAAACATAATCAACACCCAAACATGCGATTTCCACCCGATAATCCAAGAATCAAAGCATACGGTACAACCTAGGGTTCTAATCACTTTTATATCAACAAGAATACGATTCGTCTTCTAATTCAAGATTCGGTAAGAACAACACATAATCATCAAGGATACCAATTAATCATCAAGAATCATAATAATAATATCAGAATCCAATTAATCATCAAGAACATCATAATTATCAAGAAACTCCCAATATCAAGATTATCAAGATTCCCATGGAATCATTAATCAACATCAATAATAATCACCATAATTCGCCATTCACAAAATATGGGGGGAAACCCTAAGGGGAATCATAACTATGAAAATAGGTTTTGTTGAGACATGGGTTACCTCTTAGCCTTAATTAATTCCTTGGCTATGAAGGATCTTTTTTTAGCTTTCTTGATTTCTTGATTTCTCCTAGGGGAATTCTTGGGCTCTTTGGGTGGTGGGAGATTATTTGGTGGGGAATTCTAAATGCCTTCTAAGTTCCCTATTTATATGCTATGGGTTTTAATCCTTTCTGATTAGGTATTGGGCTTTTTAAGGATGGGTCGGGGGGGCTTGGTGGGTTGGGGTTGGACACGGACTATGGGTGGCCTTTTTCCCAACTTAATCATAATAAATTATTCCTTTCTTATGGTCATAGGTTAATTAATAATTGGTCTTAGGGCCTCGTAAACACGGTGTTACACGTTGCGTGTCCCATCTTGTATGTGTTTCTTTCAGGCTAGTGGATGTTTAGATGTGAGCGCGGTGTAGAACCTGCTAGTGTAGGCGTCCATGTTGTGTTGTTTATGGCCTGGTGCCAAGATATACTTTAGTACTTTGGTTATTTAATGGAATTTTAATGGTGAATCATGCAGATGTTTTCCTTACGTTCACCTCTGGGTGAGCGTGGCATACACCCTTTCATTTCCAGTTTATATAATCATTTTCAGTCTTCCGCTGTGTTTGATATTTTGATTTAGTTATCTGCATGTTTAAGGCTTCAATTAGCATGGAAATTAGGGGGTGTTACAATGGACAAAACATCATCGCTGCTTTTGACACCAACGGCTACATAGTTAACAGCCGCATTAAATGCTCCATGCCTAGTGGAGTAATACACGGCTGGTTTTAATTAGGGTTTGAAATCTACATTTCTCCCTCCAAGGAGAATACTTCCCACCTATTAAATACCTCTACTTCACACTGGAGAAGGGGCAAGTTGTTTCAACTATTTATCTTAGAAAAAGTTCTTCAAACAAGTTCCATCTAAAAAGCTTTTCAAAACCAGTGTGTGGCTGTGAAGATTTCAAAGAACGCTCATCCATTAACTCATACTTCACAACCTTGAAGAAGTCTTGTTGTTATATCACGTGAAGATTCATTCATTCATCAAGTCAGACTTCAGCTGATGGAAATAACGTTGTTGGAAAACACGTTATTCATCCAACACTCAACTCTGAAGAAGAAAGTTTGATTAGAGGCGGAGTAAACTCAAGGAGCTTGAAAAACCTTCCAAGTAGCTTCCGGCTTAGTGATCAAGGAAGCTAACTTGAGTAGTTTTTACTAGGGTGATGTGCCAAACTCTTTCACAAGTTGTGAAAGGAAGAGTGGAGTGGGCTTTTTAATAGCCGAACAACTATAAAAATATCTCTCTCTCAATCTCTCCTTACTTACAGTTGCTTATCTTATTTCATTGCATGTCAAACTGACCAAACTATAAGCCTTCATAACGAAACTGTGCAAAGTTCATCTTAAAAGTTCTACACATTCGAGTGGCATAACTTCAAAAGGAGTTAACTTAAAAAATCGATTAGAGTCTATTCGCCCCTCCCCCTCCCCCCCCTCCCTAGACTCTCTTTCGACCGTTACCGGGACAAAACAGACCCCACTATAATTGTATTATAAAATAATCACTTATAATTGTCATTTTAAGTTATTTTTTTCCAACAATGAATGATTCTGTAAATAAAAGGCAAACAATTAGAACTTATGAAGCTACCAATTATTGAGGAACAACTAAATTTTTTATACCCCATCAATTATTCTTTACAAAAGGTCCTAAGGGACCCCCACATCCCGGCCCGACAGAGCATCTGAGAGGATGTAAATCATGGTAACTCAACTCAACTGAACATGAACCACAGAGGCTAGGCTAGACATTTGCTTAGTGTGCACAAGAAGCCCCCCTCACTTTGAGAGGTTGCTCCTACACTACCACTGGTGAAACTCGATCCCTGATCATTCTTTCCAACTTTTACTTCTATGACCAATTGAGCTTCCAATGCGAGCATACCACATCAATTATTGAAGAGCCCGTTGATCGTGATATTCCACTAGCTATTTATGAGCGAATACAAGTTCTGAAAATTGTGATAATTTCTACAATATTTTGATCAACAAAGCAATGATGAAATTTTAAACATTTGTTGTCAAGCTAAATTTTGCAATGGTATCAAAAATTAATATTTTACATTACTAGCCTTTGCATGCAATGGTATAAAAAAAAAATGCATACTTTTTTTATTATTATTATATTATATTATTATTATTATTATATTATTATAATTATTATTATTATTATTATTATACAAAAATCAAAACATAACTTGGATTGACACATATTTTTAAATATTTCATCTCTCATTCATTTATAAGTTTGCAAAAAGAAATTATTATAATTTCAATTTGCTTTTAAATTAAATTGTTAGAATGAATTTATATAATTACATACAATTTTCTATTTATTATTAAATATTTTTCAATATGTATTTCAACCCTCTCTCCAATATCACTATTTTATGGGGGGTTTGATCGTGTGAGAATTTGGTACGTGTAACAGACATGTACACCCATGCAGTATGACACACGCTTTTTTTGTCACCACTCACTTCCATTAATATTTCATCCTCTCTCATCATTATAATTCACATAGGCAAAACACTCACCACAAACTCTCAATCACATCCACTCACACAAATTTTATTTGTTTTAAAAAATATGTACGAATGATTTAATTATAATACATACACACTATTTCTATTTACTCTCATTCAACACAATAAATAAATAATAATTCAAATTTATATTACATTAATTCTTAGGGCCAGGTTTTCGATAATGGTATGTTAACAAAAGTCTCACCAAAAATGACACATGCTTGTCTTTTTCTTTTTTTTTTAAATAATTCTTTTCTTAACAATTAATTTTTATCTATACCTCACCCTCATATTACAGCTCAAATCAATAGTTTTACGACTTCAACAAAACGCACAGGAATATACTCGAAAATTAGAAAAAAAAAAAAGATCGCCAATTTATAGAAAAAACGTTGTCCAATCATATCACACGTCATCCGAGATAAATCCATTACCAAAAATTCGTCAAGATGACGATAGTTTGTCATACCTAAGATTCGACTCTCTACCCAAACCTACCAAATTAATTCACAGCCATCAAATTTCGCTTACTCCATTTTTATTTTCTACAAAGATTTTTTTTTTTTGGTGGTATTTTAAAAGTACCTTAAACTGTTTTTTTTTTCGAAAACCACATTAAACTCTTATTCTTTTAATATTAAGTTTTTTTTTTTAAAGATAATCTCTTAAGGTCTATTGAGCTAATTACAAATATTTTAATTTAATTCACAATTTAAAAAAAAAAAAAAAAAACAAAAAACAAACAAAACAAAAAATTGAACTAATTAAGCCATTTGTTGTTGGTATAATTATTTTTATATTCTCTAAGAATAGTACTATAATAAGAAATAGTAAGAATGATAAATATTATAATATAAGAAGAATTAATGACATTTTAAAAATATTGTACATTCATTTCTAATTTTTGAATGA
>VALG01004107.1:0-15829 GCA_009835305.1 Ipomoea purpurea | reverse complement strand
TTACGTAGGTAGAGTTACAGGGTCTAGGACAAGAAATCTTAACTTTGAGTAAAGAAAAGTAGAGATATATATATATACTCAATATACTCGGTCGCCTTGACGCTCTAGGCACTACGCAACCCATACGTTGTGCCTAGCGGCCTCTACAATTATTGCTATTTAGTAATAAATTAGTTTACGAGATATATGAAAGGAACATTTCCCCTGGGGTTTTTTTTTTTTTTGGGGAAAAATTCTTTGTTAGGAGAGCGATTGAATTTGCTCTAAATGGTTCAAGTATCAATTTCTGGACTCCTTTCTGCTTTGATTGGAACGCAATTCCTTTGTCATTATTTTTCCCTTTTTGCAGTATCTCAAGCTCATATGTTTGAAGATTTCCCATTAGATCACTCAATTTGTAGGTGTTTAGATCTTTGTTTTCTTGAATAGCGGTGACTTTCATTTGGAATTTTCCGGGTATGAGCGTAGTACCTTTTTGACGATTCTATGTTCAGGTATAGGTTCGCCTAAGTTGAATGCATCTCCGGATATACTTAAAACTCTGGCACTGAATTGGGTGATGCTTTCTTCCTCTTCCATTTTCAAGTTTTCAATTCAGGAATTGGGTGATGCTTTCTTCCTCTTCCATTTTCAAGTTTTCAAATTCAGTTTGTATCATCTGAAGCTTAGATTGTCTTACAGTTGTGTTTCCCTCATGGTGATTGCACAATATACTCCACGCAATTTTGGCTATGCGAGTTGATGCAATTAGTTTAAAAGTGTCTTCGCTTACTGCCTCCATATATTGCATTCATAGCCTTTGAGTTAAAGTTATATTCCGTTTTTCTTCTTCGCTCCAATCAATTCTAGTTTTGCATTTCCTTTGTCATCGACTGGAGTTTTCCATTCGTTTTCTATTGCATTCCAGACGCCTTCTCCTCGTGCTAGAATGTATATCTGCATTCGAGCTTTCCAGTAGGAGAAGTTTGTGCCAATAAGGGCAGGTGGCCTAGTGCTTGACAGTCCTTTCTCTGGGAAACTCCATTAGGATCCTGCTAATAACTTAAGCAGTTTGGCTCTGATACCAATTGAAAATTTGTAAAGCGCAGCACCGAAACTGAAATTGTAACACAAACAATTTGTAACGCAGTTCGGGCAAACAACCCTAATCTGCGAGGCACTTCTCAATTTGAGAACTTGCCTAAATCCACTAAAAGCTCAATATTTGAAGTACACTGTTTGGAACCTGAGATTACACAATAGAATGATCTTTCCTACCAAACTATTGAAACCTAAACACATGTACTACTTCCTAGGGGAATTTAGTATCCTATTCTCAAAGACTCGTACCTCACAATTAGATCTTGAATGCTTGCCTTCTACAAGAAAGGACAACCCCTATTTATAGTAGCTATTCCTAACAGATTCGTGAATAATAAAGCTATTCCTAATCAGACTAGAACTAAAAAATAACAATTCCCTTTAGAACTAGTACTCTTCAATAACTACTCCTTTTAGGCTTGATATTCCTTTATAGATCTGGAATTCCTTTTGCACAAAACTTTGACAAAACACTTTGAGTCAACAATATGAATCTCACGGAATCGAAAAACTTTAATCAAGCTTTTAAATTATTTGTCAATATACATAAATACAAATACATAATATATTTTACTGGAATAAATGTTAAAGGCAAAAACTTGTGTGAGACTGTCTCATTGTGATGTGTGTCGGGTTAAGATGAAAATTTAATATGTATGCACAAATGTCATACTTAAGGGAAAATGTAATACTTTTACATTTCGATTTAAAAGTGTGAATAATGTCTAATATTATGTTATATTCCTCTCGTAATAAGTTATTTAATATGTGGTGTTAGAAACTTAGACTAGTCAGCTTAGAATAGTCTATTAGTCAGGAGACTTTTACGTGTAGCATTTATCTATGAGAAAATTACTGATTTGGTCCCTCGACTATGAGGATTTCACCAATTTGATCATCGACTACCAAAATTACTCAATTTGGTCCTCAATTATGACATTTTACCTGATTTGGTCCTAAGTGTTATTTGCAAGTCAAACTTTAAGGGCAATTTTGAGATTTAAAAAAAAATATCTTCCTTATTCTTCCCTAAATCTGAGTCGTTTTATATAGATAGTTATTTGTTTTTATAGCAGTCGCAACTTCAATATGCAACCAAAGTGCCGTAAATCATCTTCATCCCGCTATAATAATCGAATGATGTTCAAAAATTTGCTGCCTTGTGCCAACGTCATTTAAATTCCAGCTATAAGCATCTCCATTTTCGAACATCATTTGAAAGCAGATGAATATAGAAGAAATAAATATTTTATTTAATTTTAAATATATTACAGGTTAACATTTTACTTGGTAATTACCTCTAAAAAGTTCTAATTGCATCTTTAAAAAAAAAAAGTTAAAGTGCCTAATTGAAGCATTTTATAGTTGAAGGAGTTAATTGCACTTTCATCAAATTCAAGGTCTATTTGACATTTATCCCTTTTAAGATTCATTTTAACCTCCAAATCTCCAATACTTCAAATATATAAATAGCAATATTGTAGAAGGCGCTAGGCACAAGTTGGGTGCGTAGTGCCTAGAGCGTCAAGGCGACCGAGTAATTCGAGTATATATATTATCTCTACTTTTCTTACTCAAAGTTAAGAATTGTCAGACTGTTATAATCCCCAAACTAGTTCTCTACTGACATGATGATTATTATTTCAAAAATTAAAAGTTTATATTATTTTAACAATTAAATAAAATAAATTTTAAAAATAAAACTAACCCCCTAAGTCTCCGTCCTAATGATGAAGCAATATCTTTATCTCGAGCTTAGTGACAAAAAATATTTCTTCGTCTTTTGTTGGAGTGTCTTTCTCTCAATATCAAAGACGAAGGGGATATTCGGATCACCCCTTCCAATTGATATTAAAAAAAAAAAAAAAAAGATAAGTGTTGGGTTTTTTTTTTTTTAATTTTATTTTATTTAAAATTATTAAATGGAATTTAAAAACTGATTTTTTTTTAAGGTTAACCACCATGTCAATAAAAAAATCAGAAGTACATATTATTTTGATTTAATTGCATAAATTTGACTTGTTAAAGAGTTAATTGTGTTCTTTTAAGTTATGGCCTGATTACGTTTTTAGGACTATATTTAACGGTTTTAATTTATATTATATAGCTTTCGTTGTAAACAAAATAACACTTCTGATCTTAGCTCAGTTGCGAGGATTGTAGTGTTAGTAGTCGTCTGAAATCCTTAGGTTGCTAGTTTGAGTTCCGGTAGGTCGGATTCTTTTTTTGTTATTTTTTATTTATTTTTTAAATAAAGAATAAATGCAATCTATGGAATTGCCAACAACAATTCTTTGAGCTAATTAATTAAGGATTTTCTTAAAATTAAACAAGTGCAATTAATTAAGTGTACGAATATACATTAGTGACTTAATTATTAATTACAATTCATCATTTGATATATTATTTAATTTAGTGATAGAGTTTAGATTTCGAATACAATCTTAAAGCATTACAAGCCAAAATTACAACTCTTATCATCATTACATCCAAGCCACATGCAAAAGCTAAATTATTGGTTCATTATTGTGCGGACCACACATATTGTATAGATCATAAATGCAATATACATTTTTAATATACTAAAAATATATTATTTGTATACTGAATGTCATTATTTGATAAATATAAAAAAAATGTATTCAATAATGTACTTTTTATAAATTTTTTTTTATATTTAAAAAAGGAATTTTATATGTGGTTTACACAAATGTGTAGACCATAGAATAATGATGCATGCAAAATGTAGTAACTTGGTGTAGAAATTATGTCCAATATTTTCATGTAATTAATTAAGTATAGTCGATTAGTTTATGAGTATTAATATAAACTAATTTTTTTCCCATTTTTGAACATTTTTCTTGATGCAGTTCTATTCTTCCAAAAAGCTGAACCCCAACCCTAAAGGCTCTCAAATCGACAGAACATTTGAGATGCAGTTTCTATTCACTTGGTGTATGAATTAATTAACTTCACCGCTAATAGAAATAAAAAATTTAAAAGTTATAGTCCAACGAAGGCGAGAATTTGAGTTGTCAAAATAAATAAAAGATAGAGTTGGGAATATTATGTCTAGGTATTGTGACCAATCATTATACCGCGAACCATGATCATTACAATGTGAATCCGCCCTAACATTCATATTTGTTTTGCCAAAGGCTTTTGTGGTAAGTAATTTTTCAAATGAGAGGTCTCTGGTTTGAATCTCATTTTGGGGGCATTGACTCTTTATGCTTCTAGTAAAAAAAACATTCATGTTTATTTTTTGAAGATTCATTTTAACCTCAATATTCTTATATGTACCTCTGATACTCAAATATGTAAATACCAATGTTGTAGGGCTAGGCGCAAGTCGAGTGCCTAGTGCTTAGAGTGTCTAGGCAGAGAAATTCGAGTACAGAGCCAGTACTTAAAAAATTAATAATAATAATAAAAAATAAAGACATTCATGTTCATTTTTTAATATACTAAAGGTTCATCTTTAGTATACCACAAGTTCTTTTTTTTTTTTAAATTAAACATTCATTTTAACCTACAATACTTCAAATATGTAAATACAAATGTTGTAGAAAGCGCAGGCGCAAGTCAGATGCCTAGTGCTATTTTAGTCGAGTAATTTATTTATATTGTCTTCTACTTTTCTTACTCTGGGTTGGGAGTTGTTATTTATTAATAGCAACTGCATAGTTGATGGTTAGGTTGAGACGTGAGTACATGCTGTCTAAGAATATAGAAGAGAGTTGCCGAGCAGGAAAAAAATTCACCGAAGTTGAGTGCTACTCGGTCGAGTTGAACACCAACGTTAAGTGCTCAACTTGACGAGTTAGGCGCCAAACTCGACGCTTAGGCACCAGTCGATCAATTAGTCGCAAACCGACTAAAAGTTTCTTTGAGCTGAAATCGCCTCGGCCTAAGAGCGGCTTTTTTTTTTATTTTTAAATAATGGTAATATTTCTTAATCTTAAAAATTTGAACGATTAAATTTTCAACATTGAAGATTTTCAATGCTCAAACCTACAATAAATAACCTAATCACAAACCAAGCCAAAATAATGGCACCTCTTAAAATAATCTTCATCTACACCCAAAGACTGAACAATATAAAGCCCAATAAAACTCTAAATTCATTGAAATCAGCTGATAATTTCTTGAAATATTTTCCATATTTTCATTAGTTGTTGGTGTTGCCACCGCCGCCGGCTTAGCAGTCTTGGAACTTGAGTTGCTCAGGCTAACCGCCGGCGGAATGGAAGATCCGGCCACCGCGACAGAGTTGTGCGTTCACCTTGGATATGCTGCTAAGAACTCCTAATGGTTTTATCTTCCCACCACTGTCACCTTTCTTAGCTGCAAAGTCTATGTTGAAAGATGATACCCCTGTTTTTAACAATGGAACAACCATATGAAATTTAAATATAGTATAATTGTTGAATCTCAATTATATTGGATGAGCGCGACTGATCTCAAAAGTTTAATCGATCTTATGACTTTACTGACATGGGTGAAGCGGCCTTGTGACCCTAGTCAGCAAATTACCACAAAAAGATAAATCGGAACAATTTTTATGGACCTGGTTTTACTTTGCAAGGTGGACCCAAGTCAAAATACGCCATTTATATTTTATATACGAACGTTCACAATTTAACATCACAATTCAAATTTGTGAACATTGTAAATTGTGAATATTCAATATGTAAATTGTGAATATTCGGTATGTAAATTGTGAAACATTTAGTATATAAAAATTGTATTTTAGATGTTAAATTTTTGTGAACATTTCTATATTAAATTGTGTATTTTTAGGACCTGGGCACAGATAATGTGAAGATATATCAGACCATAATATTTATTTCAATGATATTTATAACAATCCATTTCGTGCAATGCGGGGGTGGAACTCTCATAGATTAACTATGATACAGACCTAGGTGAGGCTAGAATTGATCATATTCACATTGTGGTTATGGTAGAGGACTTGACCTTGGCCACAGTAGTCAGCAAAGAAAGAGTGAAAAAACGATTAAATAGCTATATTACATAGTTGTCTGCTTAACACGAGATCAATAACAACTCTTCCTGCTGTATTTTTTCAGACATAGTTACTCGTTTTGTTTTTTTTTTTTTTTTTTGTTTTTTTTTGTTTTTTTTTTTTTGAGTTTCTTTTTTTTTTTTGTTGTTTGTTTTTGTTTTGTTGTTTTTGTTGTTTTTTTTTTTTTTTTTTTTATTTTTTGGTATTATGTTATATATTATATATTACTTATATACTTAGCATTTTTGCTTTCAATAATAATTTGATGCTAATGAAGGTATTGTGACCTAACTTTCTGTGTATAAAATATTATGATTGATATATCCATTTATCAGCTGAAAATGACTTCTATTCACCTTACAAAAACTTCGTTTTTGTTAGCACATATGTACAATACAAACATAATAAATATAACCGAAATTTACGTTAAAAATTTATTTTTGTGTGTTGTAATTTATTTTTATTGAATTATATAATTTAATTTATTTATCTAAATGTTATATAATAAAATTTTTTTCGCACTCGTAGTGTTTTCGCTTAAGATTGACCATTATGTTGTATTGACAGTTGTCAGCATCATTTGGTATTGAGATGTTGTCTGTAATCAAACATATAAATAGTTCAAACCATAGTTTGACTATCATATAACCAACTATTGGTAGTATGTTTATAAATATTAAAACTGGTGAGGATTAAGGCTTTAATACAATTCAATTCAAAAAAAAAACATGAAATAGATAGATAATAAAATTAGAATAAAATAACCATACTCTTATTGCTATTCTAGAAGATGTGTTATTTTCTCATTACCCATTAACACCTCTGCTCGAAAATCCAAATGGGATGTATTAACCCTAAGATCATACAATAACCACAATTCTACGATACGAACAACACCAAACCACGGGATATAGAACACCATATATATCTCTTCTTCTGTTTTGGGAATCACACTCCACATCACTTGAAATTTCTAAATAAATATGACTAAACCCCTACTATTCATTTATAGAAGATTTCAGTAAGGCTCCTCATAAGCGTCTGTTTCTTAATGTCACGTGCAAATATCTTCATAATAGAACTATCGTAAAGAAGGGAGATTTTAACGCGTGATTTAAGATTGTTGGGAACCATCGGTTGTGATTGGGTCTCGATTCATTTAATGGGTGTATAAATTTATGTACTATAACTTATTCAATCTTGTTTGCGGTACATTCTGTGTTAGTTGGAGATGTATATAGTTTTGTAGAAGTGTCGTACAATTTCATTAAGGATTAAAAATCTGATAAAAAATGAAAAGTCTATATGAAAAGAGAAAATTTACTAAGTTACTAATCCAATTTTGGGTATTTCGATGTCTAATTTTTGACATTTAGACCCACGGTTCGCCGACCAACAGAATATATTGTATTTCGGGTTTGAAAACACTGGACTCGACATTAACTATATGTATGGATCAATAATATAAGATCTATTACATCTTTCATTGGCTTTATGTGTATGTAGCTACATATACTAATCATTAAAATGTTTACGTATGATTTATTAGTATTATAAAACTGACAATTGTTAAGTAATCAAATGAACGTTTATGTATGAAAGTTTATAAGGTATAGTTGGCTGATTTAATGATATGTTTGGTTTGATTAGTTTTTTTTTCCCGATTTTCTCACATATCATTCCTATGAAAGTTTATCATAACAAAGTATGAGTTCGTTTATGGTCAATGTTCTCGTCAATTGTTAAATGGTACTAGTCGACAATTGGTCAAATAAAGTTTACGAAATTAAATTATAATTCCATAGTTTATTGCAATTGTCTTGCTCAATTGGGTGCAACTTTTTTTTTCTTTTTCAAAAAAATTATATTAATAATATTGGAAAAGAAAAAAAAAATGTTTCATATCTAAATATTGAATGGACATTAAGTAAGAATTATTTGTTGATAGAAAATGAATAAGGATGACTTTTTTTTCTGAGTTTAGATTATAAACACTTTTCTTCCTGATTATTATATATATAATTTGTTTTTCATTATGTTAAAAGTGACATTTTTTTCTGTCCTTTTATGTTAGGTGGTATTTTTACCTTAAAAATAGTATTTTTTTTTATTTTCTTTCCAAAATTATTGCTAATAATATATATGTAGTGGATTGGCACGATTTGTTGAACGTTAACGGACATTGTGATGAACGAAACATGGACGATTGCTGGTTACGGATGGGAATTGATAATAAATAAAATAAATAATTGTTCAATTTATAGCTTTTTAAATAAGAATAGATTACATAAAATAATATATAATTTAAATTTAAATATAATGAGCATATGTTTTTCTCGCCCCATCCAAAACAAAATCACAATTAGTCATTACTGTAACCCTTTTCAAATACTTAAACCTATAAAATTGTTTTTTTTTAAAGATTTTAAAATGTTGTACCTTAATTACAGGACTCGGTTTCAGAGACTTTCTCACTTTTGGAAATAATCACTGGGGGACTGAAACTGGCGGTGCGTCGTATTTGGAGGGGCTAACACTAGTTGTTTCTCCGCGATTGGAGGAAGGCGCAGTTTAGTTCTTTCAGTGTTGGAGAGCGACCCTAAAACTAGTCTGGCCTTTCTTAGCGAAATACTTTTTTACTAAAAATGTAATTAAGGATAATAATTAAAAATAAGATTGTTTGTTTTTATAGGTAAATGTATAACTATGGAAGAAAATGTAATACTTTTATTTTGATGTATGGTTTCATTTCTCAAAGTATTATATTTATTAATAAATATAACTGTTGGCAAGTGTTTATTACTTATAAGGAAAATATATCTTTGGAAAACATGTAATATTTAATAAAATGTTAAAGTATTATATTTTTCTTCAAAGATTACTTTCTCATATAAATAATAACATTTTATTTCATTAATTAATATTACATTTTCAGTATAAGTTTATTTTGATCTTAACACGTTCGTATCACAACACAAGGATTGTGAGGCGGTTTCACAAATTTTTTTATAATATATTATTTTATATTCATAATTACAGTATAATTATCTATATATATATATATGCTAATTTTATTTGATTATTAAAATACGGTATATGTGAATATAATTTAGGTGAATTGAAAAATTAATGTGATTTTAGCCATAATTAAATTAATTAGACTATTATCACTATAGGTATACAAGGGTGAATTTTTTATTTTTTTTTTTAACAAAATGTGAATCGTAAAACTGTTTGGCATTCCCACGATTGTGTGGGAGTGTTTCGAATGAATAACGATTTATGCAAAAGTTAGATACGTGGACCCAAATTTTAATTGAAATTTAGAAGTCCGAATTTTAATAAAATTGAACTATAAATTTAAAGAGTTTCTCATCGTTTATGATTTAAAAATTGATGAATAAAATAAATTGTAAGATGGATTTGAATTGACCTACAAACTTTCAGATACTTATACAATAGGAGTCAAATTTTTTGTTTTCCACCTGAGGGTTTTTTCAAATGTCAGTATCTTCAAATTTATTGTTTAAATATCTATTTTAATTAGGTCATTTATAGCCAAGTACCTTGTGCACAAGTGACACTCAGGCTGGATTTTCATATAGAAAGTTGTGAATTTGAGCCTCAGTGGAGGTGTTATTGGCTCTTTGTACTTTAGTCGGTTGAAGCATTCAAAAAAAAAAGTTATTCATTATTGTAATATTATTCTCACATTATTATCAAATTTTATATTGTGCAATACAACCTATCAAAACCCAGTCATTTGATATAAAACAAATTATTGTGTAGATCATAACAAAAAAAATACATTTTTAATATAGTAAAGTACATTATTCGTGTACTGAATGTAAATTATATAAAATAATGCTCCTGTTTGGTAAAATAGTTAGTCTATAGGTTAATTTCGACTTATTTGATCACTATTAATTTTTTGATTTGGTTAAAAAATCAATAAAGTGTTTGGTTAATTAACGTTTTGTAAATCTAAAATGTTAAAATTCATAAAGCTGCTCAAAACAATTTTTTCAATTAGCTTTTTGAGAAAGGAAGTTATATCAAACAACTATCAGCTAACAGCTAATTTACCAAACACATTTCCACAATCAGCTAATGTTATCAAGTAGTTATACCTTCTAATTAACTCAATCAGCTAACAGCTAATTTACCAAACACATTTCCACAATCAGCTAATGTTATCAAGTAGTTATACCTTCTAATTAACACAATCAGCTAACAGCTAACAATCATTTACCAATCAGGGCCATGTACTTTCACACAGTTCAGTACTTAAATAATGTACTTTTCCTGAATATAATATATATTTTTAATATACTAAAAATACATTATTTATATACTGATTGTACATTATTTGATAGTATGATCCACACAATAATTGTTTGATAACCATTTGCATTAATGAATGGACCAATCAATGCCAATTGGCAACCCTTAAAATCAGTATCACATAGCTAGATGTTGTCAAGAGGACAACACACACACACATGATAATAGAAAAAAGATATCTTCATTATATTCCTTCTATCTCTTAAAATCTCTCTCCTAAACTTTAAATTTTTGGTGATCTTTATAGAAATTGGTTCCTCGCTAGTTGTTGATGCATGACAGCATGAGTTATCTAGTTTAGATTTTTAAGTTAATAGCTTTTTAATGTTGAATCAAAAGTCATTGTTAACTTTTTTCTTGAATGGAATTGAAATTTCATGTAACAGAAATTATCAGGAAAAATTAATTATATTGTTTAATTAAATAGTTAGTGATAGAAATAAATTACTGAGAATATTGATTTCATTGTTTGGCTAGGTTTAGAATGGAAAGAAATAATAAATATAAAATACAATATATCCTACAAACAACAACAACAACAACAACAACAACAACAATAATACCCGGAATAATAAAGAAAGATCTAGAGGGCAAAATTGTTCTACTAATTTTCATGAAAAAATAAAATACCAATATGGAGGATTGAAAAACATTTTCTTCATTCCTTGAGGAAAATATTTTTATGTGGAAAAAATTGTCCATGAACTAAACAAAAAAAATCATTTTTTTTCAAATTGAGGAAAAGGGAAATGTCAAATATGACATCAAAGGGTGTGACAAATTAAAATTAAAAGAGAATTACAATCTTATCTACGTTTCTTGGGTATAAAGCATTCAAACTCAAAAGTGATGACTATAAATTTTTTATCTTTGTTTTTGTGAAAAAAAAAAAATTAGAAATAAAATTTTAAAATAACTTTAAAAAATACTCCATTTAATAAAATGTTGAAGTTCCTATTTGGAAAAAAAAAAAAAAAAAAAAAAAGCAGCCAAAACCGGCGGCAGAATAAGCCGTTTGAACAAGGAGAATTGAAGCCGCCATATTACAATTTTCTAAAGTTTTGAGTATTATAATTCTGACCCACTGCACTATTGAAATCTTTTTCCACTATCACCATTTTCTTTGTATTGTCAATTTCGTCCATCCCTATCCCACATTAAAAACATTCCAAATGACGAAAAATACCCTTCTAGTTTAATAACCTAATTGTATTTCTTTAATAGTTGAAATTTGTATTTTACCTTTAGGCTGTGTTTGGAAACCCGAAAAATAATTTCTGGAAGTCATTTTTTTGAATTTTTGGTGTTTGGCTACACATGAAAAATCCAGTCAACGAAAAATGTTTTCCGTTGACTGGGGAAAATGTGCTCAATCTGGCGAAAAATGAGCTTCCGCCAAATTTGGGCGGAAGTCATTTTCCGCCCTTTGCTATTTTATTTTTTTTTAAGTTTCTGGCGGAACTGGTTTCCGCGAAACCATGACTTAACAAGTTTTTTTTTTTTTTTTTTTTTTTTTTTTTTTTTTTAAAATTTTTTTTTTTTAAGTTTAAAACATTTAAAAACAAAATTTTATTCTAAATAAAATAATTAAGAAAAATATTTAAGATACATTCTACTCATTTTCCAGAAAATGAACTAAACACATTCAAACAGTTTTCCAAATGCAACCAAACACTGGAAAAGAAGAAATATTTTCCGAAAAATGACTCATTTTCCAGAAGTCAATTTTCCTGCCTTCCAAACGGACCCTTATTTAAAAAACAATGAACAATAACTAATGCATGTGCATTTACACTAAGTTGCGAGTCGCTCTATTTGTGTTCAGGTTCCACCCCTTGTTCGAATACTATATGCGTATAAGGAGTATTCATCTCTCTTTCAGTCAAGGCCTCCCAATAACTTTTAAATTTTCACTAAGATTCGATCACAACATTATCGCTAAAACAAGACTTTAAGCGATCAGTCAAATCAATTGAATAAGCTCCGCAAAGCACGGTAATTGATATTTTAACATGCACACTCCCCAATTAATCTACTATAGTACTACATCATTAGTTTTTCTTAAATTTATTTGCTTATTTCGATAGGAAAACTCTAATTGATCAAATTTCACTTTTAGTCTTTGACTATTTTGAGTTTATGGTATTGTCACATTTAATCATACTCTTCTAATTTGGTCTCATATTACATATTTGCTTTCATTTATTTGCTACAAGTAATTCTCATTTTAAAATTTTGTTTTATTCACAATTTTAATAAATATGGTTAATATGAAATTTCATAATTCAATTAAATTAGCTTACAAGAGAGGAAAATAAATTACATATTGGAGCAAGAAGTTTGAATGACAAAATTACATTTAGTTCTACATTATTAAAATGTGAAATGCTACAAATTTAAACCAATAACTAATTGTGGTAAGTAAATACAAGTAAAAAATGTAATAAAATATTTTTTTTAAAAAAAGACTAAGGGGGTGTTAGCTGATTGTGTTAGTAGGTTTGACTAGTTGATAGCATTAGGTGATTGTTAGAAAGATGTTTGGTAAATTAGCTGTTAGCTATTAGATGATTATTTACAAAATAATTGTATCATAAAAGTTGATCGAAAAAACTGTTTTAAACAACTTTTTGAATTTTAACATTTTGAAACAATAAGTTGTTTCAAAAAACTAATTAGTCAAATACTCATATTGATTGTTTAACCAAATCAAACAACTCAAAATTGACTGTAAAATTAATTATACCAAGCAGGCCTAAAAAGTGACAATGACACAATAATCAATGACTACAAGTGAAATTTACTAAAATGTTATTCTTTATTCATCCAACTAACACAGTAACACTTCAACAGGGGCTTCATTGCCATTTCGGGTAAATAAGGGGTCGAAACCTAATTGCAAGAAAATAGTATAGGAAACGAATAAACCTATTTGTAGGGGTTTGACTGAACCTATTCACAAGTCTGATACCGCGTTTGTACAGAACTTGACTCGCCGATCAGTGAGAGACTCAGTTTTGACTCGCAGTTAATTAAGACAACTTGTAGAATAGTCAACTTTTTTGTTTTACTTTTATTTTTATTTTAAGAACAAATAAGCTCCAACATTTTAAATAGGGGTTTTCAAACTTAAAAATTAAATAAATAATCGAACCAATTGGTCCCTTTTTACCATGTAAACATTGTCATAATAACTTCAATTAATTTATGATAATCAATAATATAAAATTTTATTCAAGTTTAAAATTCGCAGATAACATCATGTTAGTTAATAAAATTAGAAAGACAAAATAAGTTTTTTTTTATTTTTTTTGGGTGAATGTAATTGCACTACAAACCTTTATTTTTTGAAATAATAGGCAGTAGCCATATATTAATGAATGAAAGAAGCAATAGAGTCCCAAAACTAGAGTGATCCTGATCAAAAGCTACTGACGCTAAGTATGAGTATGTAAATTAACCGACCTAGAAATAACATGTACCGAACAATGACTAAATAGAGATAAAGACGTCCCTACATTGGTCCATAACAACACCAACATAGGCGAATAGATCGTGGGAGCCTGCAGTAATGAGCTTTGTAATTCCGAGCAGTCGTTAAGAGATTCACATCCGTCACATTCTGATTCTTGAGCAAGATAAAGCTTCCTTGCACGCAAGTGCTTCAGCCATTAGCAGTGAGAAGCATCCGAGAGTTGTCCATTTTGTGGCGGCCAAAAAAAGTGCCGTTTTGCGAGAGAAGAACCGCGACATAGGTGGCTTCTCTAGTGGATGGCCGAAAACCCGATCTATGTAGCATTTGGGAAGAGCCGGCGCCGTGTTCGGGACCGTTCCTACCGCCGACTGCCGTTGGAATCCGTCGGTGCAGCTGGGCGTATGAGTTCATAGCCGCGGCAGCTTGCCGCCAATATTCATAGTTATTAGTTTAATTAATTAATTTTATTGAGCATTTAATAAATAATACAAATGTGTATTCATTCAATTATCAATTTAATCTTTTAGTTAGAACAAATATATTCAATTGAGTTAATACAAATTGGATCTATAGGGTGTAGTGACCTACGTTTAATACTAAATTCTTTAATTTACCACGGTAGTTCTTCAACATTCAATTTAATATCAATGATTCTTCACCTTTTAAGTTAACCATCAAGGTCTTTCAACTTTCAAAATTTTAACCAGCTCTGGTCTTAACTTTGCCTTTACTTAAACTAACAAAAAGATCACAATTGGTTAAATTTGAAAGTTGAAGGACCACAGGTAGTTAACTTGAAAGTTGAAGAACCATGAGTAGTTAAATTTGAAAGTTGAAGGACAACAACATGTGATTAAATTGAAAGTTTATAACTAAATGTGATAGTGCCACGACAAATTTTATGTTGGACCCAAAACGGTGTCGTTTATTTAAGTGAAAAGAAATGACACATGTTCCGCGTAATTAGTTATGTTTGTATAACATATTCAGTTTCATTTTATATACATTGTAGTTTTATTTTAGCACAACTAAATTTTTTGTTTCAACTACAGTTTCATTTGACATTATATATATAATAGGGTTATTATATGTGAGACCTGTCATTGAATTTCATTTTATACACTGTAGTCTTATTACAAACAAACTAAATTATAATTCTAATTCAACTATGGGTTGTTATTGGACAAATTTACACTGAAATATAGGAAGTTTATTATTTCAGTTTGGATTTTGAGTTAATACAAAATGTGCTCGACTAATATTGATTTTTTCAATTTCGTCTTAACGACTTTGGTGAACTTAAAATATGTCCTAGACTTTTGATGTTATGTTTAGTCCTGACTCAATTAGTCCATCATTTGTTATTCTGTCCATTTGGTGTTAATAAATAGACATTCAGTAATTTTAATAATTGGCATCTCTTTACTCATAGATAGTGACTGCGAATTATCTTTTTTTTTTTTTTTTTTTACGAATTCTCCCAGTAATTACTCCTAAAACTGCAATATAAAAATTTGATTTGCAGGAGTCAGAGAGTATTCTCGGTGTAACTCGTACAAGAAAGAGGATTTCGCACTTCACAAGTTGAAAGTAAAGAGAGATCAATATTGACATTACTGAATTGTCCCTTTATTTAACACCAATTTGACGAAATAACAAATTGGAGGACTAAATTGAGCGAAAACACAAAAGTCTGGGAGAATATTAGGTCACCTCACGTCGTTTAGGACCCGAAATTTAGAGAAAATACCACTATAGTCGAGGAACGATTTTGGATATTAACTCGGTTTGATCTTTATGATAATACTACTGGTAGTGGATCATTACAAACCAACAATTTAAAAAGTTATTTGATTAACTTACAGTTATTTCTTTGTTATACGCCAATTAAACTCCAAATA
>VALG01004106.1:0-20123 GCA_009835305.1 Ipomoea purpurea | reverse complement strand
GGCCAATGAAACCCTGAAGCGACGGCGAATTTTGAACACTTGCTCCAAGAGGCCTACAGTGGTTAACCAGTCACACGGGCTATTGACCTGGCACTTGATTATATCCTTTTGCTACAAGTCTTGCCTTATGCCCAGGCCATTGTCAATGGAACCACGATTAGGCTTTCCCGTATTAGGTCACGCTACAAAGAGAGCGCACACCTAATAGCTCTGAGCGGACCTCCGTCCACCAGAATGACATATAGTCCAACTCAGTACTCTGAGCGTAACGAGTGAGTATGGGACCACACCAAAAAGCCCTGGCCTTCGTCCCGGCAAAGGTCCTGATTTTGTAGTAGGGGGGGCTTAAATTCCTGAATCCATATCCTCTCCGACATTCTGAATGTTTAACCGGCTTGGTGGCCTGAAATATCAAGTGGGAATTTTCGACCCAGAGGACAAACCGTGAACCCGTGTATAAAACCCATTTAAAAGGTTATGGGACGGTGGCACCAAAAGCAACCGGATGCCGCATCCCGGCACGGCCATCAGGCCCCATAGAAGCCCTACGAATGGAAACGAGGACACCAAGCCCGGGTTCCGTCCCGGCCAAACGCCTCCGACAGTCAGTGTGGCAGTCTATCTCGAATGGGGCCACTAAAGACCGGGTGAGTGGAGAAAGCTCCGGGTACTCCGTGTCTCCTGCACGGTCCCAGTCTATAGGACGCCCACATGCCAGGCGCCATGAAGCCCTAACGAGGGTTTGACAGGGGCGAAAAATGGCACCGGGCGCTTTCGAATCCCAACCGAGCCTAACGGCGCCCGCCAACGATGGCAGAGCCGAATTCTCTGAACGAGCAGCCCGCTACGAAGGGGTACGGCAAAGCCGGGTGGAGACGCTGATGCTCTTAAAGCACATGGCCCCCATTCTGGTCCTGGTGAGTAGACCTACGAAGGAAGGTGGACGCAAACAGGCTAAGACGCGAGATCCGTCCCGGCACAGCCATTCCAAAGCCAATTAATGCCACGCTGAACTGACGCAAGTGGGGAATGGGATTAGAATTGACTCAGTACCAAGGAACAGAACCCTGTGGCGTCATACCGCCTGGGCAAGATGGCTACACTCGGCCAAATGTATTCCGTTTAGTAAAAGCACACTAAATCACAAAGCTGGTTAATGCAAACCTATATGCACGAAGTTTCCGCCTTCGGCAGCACACACGTACACAAATCTTGTTACAAGTCTTCAGTTGAAGATCCACTTCAACATCGAGGTAGTTAACCGCAACCAGCAAGTCCCCGATACAGACCAATCAGCGGGCTAATCAGCCTAGGAAAACACGACTGGAGTGGAAAAACGCCCTAGGACACCAAGAGGATGAAAAGTTATGACGGAAATAAGCCATAAGATGCCGTTCCTCCGGAGCAATACTGGCGATATACACAAAACCCAAAGACAAGCGAGAACATATAGAGAAATATCCTAACGAGAGAGTAAGGGATGCTGAAGATAGGCGGTTACCCGTCCGTGAATCACTTGTACATAGTCTGGGCGATCTGAGACCCAATACGAGTGTGATCATAGGCGTACAAAGCCCAGAGGCAGTTTCCCGGTGCATCTTAGACCAATTTATATTATACCAAAGTATCAGCGAGTGATTATCACACATTGCACAAACCTCAGATAACAGATGGGTTATGATGGTGTGTACAGTAAGATGCCATCGAGCGAGTGTTCCAGGGAAATACCCGAGCAGAATATTTGCCTCTCTCACGAAAAGCCATGGAACTCTAACGAGGAGCGGAGACCAGAACTTTGGTCTGGCGCCTTAGACCACTCGGTCCATCCTGACTTTCTTGTTTGAAAATTAAAATTAACCTATATAAAGTGTGCCCCTAACAAGAGACCGAACAAAACTTAGTTGTTTGTTTTGCATAATAAATATAATTTTTTGTTACGATTTTTATAGATATGTGTGGGGAAGGAGGAGAGAAACCCGGGTTCGCCCGGCACGGCGAATAAAGGACAAGCCATGAGCCTCGCGATCGAGGCGCCCGGGATCCGTCCCTGCCCGAATGAGTTGCAAGTACATTCGAGGAAGTGTCCGTCGGCGTGCGATCGAGAGCCCGGATCCGTGCGCCCGGCCTCGATGAGTTGGGCGGTACACTCGAAAGTGTCGTCAAGCGTGTGACCGGAGAGCCCGGTCCATCACCGGCCTCGATGAGTTGGCGGTACAACTCCAAAGGGTCCGTCCGACGTGCGATCGAGAGCACAGATCCGTCCCGGCACCGTGAGATAAGGGAGTGGAACTCGGAAAACTCAACACTCTTACCATCACATATGTTTTCCTAGTATCCCGTTACTGCCTAGGTTACGTAACGTTGCAACATTGTAATCCTAGCCTAGCCGGGTAGACTGTTGTACGGGCAGGTAGTCTTTTTATTCATGTATGAAGATTATTCCCTTCCTACCAAGAACTTGTGACACGAATCCCTACGAGGGTAGGCAAAGCCCGGGTCCGTCCCGGCACGGCCGTGAGCAGGCCAGTGAAGCCCTACGAGGGTAGAAAAGAAAGCCGGGTCTGTCCCCGGCAGGCCAATGTCAAGGGCCATGAAGCCTAAACGAGGGTAGGCAAACCCGGGTCCGTCCCGGCACAGCCATCAGGCCATGAAGCTCTACGAGGGTAGGCAAAGCCCGGGTCCGTCCCGGCACGGCCATTAAGCCATGAAGCGTCCGTCGGCGTGTGACCGAGAGCACGGATCCGTCCCGGCCTCGATGAGTTGGCGGTACACTCGAAAGTGTCCGTCGGCATGTGACCGAGAGCCCGGATCCGTCCCGGCCTCGATGAGTTGGCGGTACACTCGAAAGTGTCCGTCGGCGTGCGATCGAGAGCCCGGATCCGTCCCGGCCTCATTGAGTTGGCGGTACACTCGAAAGTGTCCGTCGGCGTGTGACTGAGAGCCTTGATCCGTCTCGGCCTCGATGAGTTGACGGTACACTCGAAAGTGTCCGTCGGCGTGTGACCGAGAGCCCGGATCCGTCCCGGCCTCGTTGAGTTGGCGGTACACTCGAAAGTGTTCGTCGGCGTGTGACCGAGAGCCCGGATTCGTCACGGCCTCGATGAGTTGGAGGTACACTCGAAAGTGTCCGTCGGCGTGTGACCGAGAGCCCGGATCCGTCCCGGCCTCGATGAGTTGGCGGTACACTCGAAAGTGTCCGTCGGCGTGTGACCGAGAGCCCGGATCCGTCCCGGCCTCGATGTGTTGGCGGTACACTCGAAAGTGTCCGTCGACGTGTGATCGAGAGCCCGGATCCGTCCCGGTCTCGAAGAGTTTGCAGTACACTCGAAAGTGCCCGTTGGCGATGATCGAGAGCCTGGATCCGTCCCGGCCTCGATGATTTGGTGGTAACACTAGGGACAAAAGCGCAAACTAAAAAGCGAAGAGAACAAAAGTTTCCGTTAGCTTTAAAAGTTTTGTGCCCGACACAAGGGGGTCGGGCTCCCTAGAAGGCAACCGCCAACTAACAAAAATCGCTCTGCCCGGCACAAAGACGGGGTCTGGTTCCCGTTCTAAAGGTCTAGGCTTCGGGAGGAGCCTGTGATTGCGGCTCGTCGGAAGGAGGCTGACCGGTGGCTGGGGGATTATCAAATGGCTCCGGGCCTGGGTCGGGCACCTCGGCGGGTAAAACCCCTAGGACCAGGGCCAGGTCGTCATCATCGAGCGATTGAGCCAGGGCGTCCCTATCCTCCCGCTGGGCCCGGCGTTGCCCGGAGCTAAAAGCCCATTTGGCCAGGGTCCAGGCCAACTCCTCGCCGACCAGATTCTTCAAAAAGTGGCGGAAGAACGCCTCGCCTTCGGCCTGATCACGGCACACCCGGGCTGCAAGTTCCTCCAGGTTGTCCAGCAACTTCTGGGCCTCCGCCGCCCGGTTCTCTGCCCTAGCCAACCGATCGTTGGCAGTTCGAAGTTTTCGACGCGCCTCCTTGGTCTCCTTCTCATGGCGATCGGCGGCTTTTTGGAGGGCCTCAGCGTCTTCCATCGCCTTTGCCCGACAGAACAGAGTCACCAGGGTGCGCGTCATCTGCAACAAAAAGGACTATGAGGGTTAGCGAGTAACTGGCATGAAGAGTAGGGGATGAAGTAAAATCCATACCTGCACGACATCGGCCGCCCCCTGCTCCCCGATCTCGTTGAGCTTCTACCCCTTCCCGTCGTCTCTGGCCGGGATGATGTCGACCAACCGGTTGAGTTTGGCCGCTGGGTGCTCCCCGCTCAGCAGGACGTTGATGACAAGGGTGTCCGCGGAAGGACTGGCCCGCTTGCTGCGTTTTAGTAGAGGGACCTCCTCCACATCATCCACCTCTCGCTCCTTCCCCTTCCGGGTGTGAGACCGAACGACCTGCTAGTCCGGTTCGGAGTCGACCGGGTGAGTCGACGTAATGCCAAGAGGGAGGGCCGTGGGAACCGCCGAATCTGCTGAAGAGGGACCGACGGCAACATTCTTCTTGCCCCCGAGCGCGATCTTGGGCCGGGGCCCGGACAGAGGAACTGGTGCGGCAATGAAAGCCTTGTCAAAACCCATATCTGGAAGAAAAAAAAAAAGAACAGAAGGTTAAACAGTCGGTTGAGCAAGACCGGACATGGGTAGTTGTACACGAGTGGATGCGAAATCTCCGGGCGTGGCCGAAGGAAGAGGGGGTGGCCGGGCAATAGTGATCTGAGTCCGCCGAGGCTCGTACTTCTCTGCAAGGTCGTACCGGGGAGGGGCTCGAGCTGGGCCGCTTTAAACGCCTCGAGAGTCTTGTAGACGTGATAATCATAGAACTCGGACGAGATTTTCACCGTGGCGTCGGCGAGCTCGCGGGTCTCGTCTGGAGTGACCTGCTCCGCGTAATGGCTGGACCACTCTCGGGGGACCAGTAGGTCCAAGATGTACTTCACCGAAAATAGCCTCTTCTTCCACCCGCGGTTATTGTCCAGTAGACGAAGTATCTTGCACCGGTGCCCGTGCGACTGAGCTTGGAGAAACCCGGATCCATACCGGGGCGCCAATGGTCGTACCGAGTAGATGAAGTCGAACAGCTCCATCGTACAGTCAAGACCGTGCCGAGCGCAGACCTGCGGGAAACACGCAATGATGCGATGGGCATTCAGAGTGACCTGCCCGAGGAGGACCCCGTAGTGCTCAAGGAACGTAAGCAGAAACGGGCTAAACGGGAAGGTCAGCGGGGTCTTCAGAGAGTCGAAATGAAGCCCGAGCCATTTCCCTGTGGTCCGGTCAACGATGTTGCCAAGCGCCCGATCAGTGTTAACGGCGACCTTCCCGCCTGTGAGAGTGGCGATTTCCTTTGCCTCGGCCCGGCTGAGAGTGCTCATTTGCCGCCTGACGGACTCGCTGTTCAGAAACACAAGCTTCCGCCCAGAGGTGGACGCGGCCGGGGCGCAGGCCGGTGGTAAAGTCGAATCCCTGAAGCTCTCGGCAAGCCGATCGCGTGAAGAGGGAGACAGGTCGGGACGAAGGGCTCCCACGATTGTTCGGGGGGATTTTCCCGAGCCTGATGCGCCGCTGAAGATCACCCGGGGCGACTTCCCAGGGCGTGATGACCCGACCGGTCGAGGACTCAACACTTGGACCTCGCTGGATCCGCCCTCGTTGCCCTCACCGCTGGCACCTTCTGCCAAGAAGCCGCTCCGCTCTTCGGACTCACTCAAGTGGCCTCGACTGGTAGGGTCGGGCGGGGAAACAGGCGCGGTATAGCGATCAATGAATTCACCCGTGCTGGTGGTCGCTCGCGACGAGCCGGTCACTGCATCGGATTCATCTTCAGCCGCATAGTCCCGACCGGACACGTTCTGACTATCCGAGCTAGACATCTTCTCCCTTAAAGAGAAAATGAGGGGGCTGGCGTTTTAGTATGGGCTCTCGGTTCCTATCTTAACCTACGCCTAGATGGGATTAATTGAACTGAAAGCACGTTAAAAGGGAGTTGAAGCTTACCGGTTAGGAGGCTAAGTGGGCGGTGACCGCTTGAAATTCCGAACACAAGGATGCAGACAACCGGGAAGCTCTGAAGTTTGTGGAAGAAGCGAAAAGTTTTCAATGAGACCCCAAGCTCCTATTTATAGAAGTGAGAAAATGCGGGAAAAGGGAAACTTCCGCAGCACGCTAGACCCGGATCCCAAGACCTGAAGATCGCAGACGCGTGGCAAAGCTACACCTACGCGCGTCCCTACCTCAGCCTACTCCGTGTGATCCGTTCGATCAGCGCGCCCCGAAGAGAAGAAGTCAGCCCGAACCCCTCCTCCAGGCGTCGTCGGGCCCCGGACTGGGGGACTATATGATAGGGAAATACATCGGTCATACGGGGCCCCTACCGACCCGACGTCTCACCCGATCACGTGTGTCGGCGGCTCGTCACCCGGTCGCCCGGTCGTCCCTCGCTGAGAGCACGTTCAAGTCAACAGCGGTCGACCGGGAGACCGGATATGTGGCGCTAGGTATGAGAGCTTGTCAGCATTAGATCTTTGCAGCACGTGTACGATTGCATGCCAGCCGCTCATCCGCCCGGTGCATGCTCACCACGTGGCCGACATGCCGGAAGACCGGACACTGTTCCCATGCCCCCTATAAATACTACATTAAATGCTTGAGTAGGGACTTTTGGATATTTGTACAAGCTAGGCTAGAGAGGTTCCCCGTCATCATTCACGATCGGACTTCCTCTGACTCATTGTATTCAACCATATATCAATATACGCTCTATTATCACATCATGTATTAAATTTATGGTACTTTTCAAAAAAAAAAATACAAATACTCATATACTATTGATTTTTATCTTTTATTTCACACATATCTATAAAAATCGTAACAAAAATTTATTATTATGCAAACAACAACTAAGTTTTGTTACGGTCCTCTTGTTAGGGCACACTTTATATAGGTAATTTAATTTTCAAAACAGAAAGTCAGGATGCCGAGTGGGTCTAAGGCGCCAGACTCAAGTTCTGGTTCTCGTTGAGAGAGCAAATCCCACTTCTGACATAAATAAAACCACGAAGTACTATTCTCAATTTAGTGTGGCAAATTTCACCTCTAAAATCATTTAGTATCATGTGTCTTCTTTTCCCCTATTGAATACACCCCCTCAGTTAGATTTTTTTTTTTAAAAAATAAAATTAATACATGAAAAAATTAGATATTTAGTTGATCCAAACTTTCTTAAGTCAAATATACACCAAACGTGTGAATATTTTCATCAATATGATCGAATACAATAGACTTTTAAAGAATTTCTTTAAAAGTCTAGATCGAATACAACCAAACTTTTAAAATTGTTATAAGTTTTTAAAAGTTTTGGTCATAGATTTATATGTGGTAATCCACTTTTAGTCTTTATTTTCAGAACATATTAACTTGTATCAGAATATGATTTTTTAAGACTTTTTATTCCAAATATAAAATAGTTGAAAGCCAACCCTCTAACCCCAAACTTTTCACTTTTCTTACAAACTTTTTTTTCTCTGAACCATACAAACTTTTCATCTATCTGTATTAAATTTTATGGTACTTTTCAAAAAAAAAATTCACAAATACTCATAACTATTGATTTTTATCTTTTATTTTCACACATATCTATAAAAAATCGTAAACAAAAAATTTATTATTATGCAAACAACAACTAAGTTTTGTTACGGTCTCTTGTAGGGGCACACTTTATATAGGTAATTTTAATTTTCAAACAGAAAGTCAGGATGGCCGAGTGGTCTAAGGCGCCAGACTCAAGTTCTGGTTCTCGTGAGAGGAGCAAATCCCACTTCTGACATAAATAAAACCACGAAGTACTATCTAACATTTTAGTGTGGCAAATTTCACCTCTAAAATCAATTTAGTTATCCATGTGTACTTCTTTTCCCCTATTGAATACACCCCCCTCAGTTAGATTTTTTTTTTTTTTAAAATAAAATTAATGTCATGAAAAATTAGATATTTAGTTGATCCAAACTTTCTTAAGTCAAATATTACACCAAACGTGAGAATTATTTTTCATCAAGTATGAATCGAATACAAATAGACTTTTAAAGAATTTCTTTAAAAGTCTAGATCGAATACAACCAAACTTTTAAAATTGTTATAAGTTTTTAAAAGTTTTTGGTCATAGATTTATATGTGGTAATCCACTTTTAGTCCTTTATTTTCAGAACATATTAACTTGTATCAGAATATGATTTTTAAGACTTTTTATTCACAAATATAAATAGTTGAAAGCCAACCCTCTAACCCCAAACTTTTCAACTTTCTCTACAAACCTTTTTTTCTCTGAACCATACAAACTTTTCATCTATCTGTATTAAATTTTATGGTACTTTTCAAAAAAAAAAAATCACAAATACTCATATACTATTGATTTTTATCTTTTATTTTCACACATATCTATAAAAAATCGTAACAAAAAATTTATTATATGCAAACAACAACTAAGTTTTGTTACGGTCTCTTGTAGGGGCACACTTTATATAGGTAATTTTAATTTTCAAATAGAAAGTCAGGATGGCCGAGGTGGTCTAAGGCGCCAGACTCAAGTTCTGATTCTTGTGTGAGAGCTGGGTCAAATCCCACTTCTGACATAAAACCAAACCATGAAGTACTATCTAACATTTTAGTGTGACAAATTTCACCTCTACAATCAATTTAGTTATCATGTGTACTTCTTTTCCCTATTGAATACACCCCAAGTTAGATTTTTTTTTTAAAAAAAAATTAATATCATGAAATTAGATTTTTAGTTGATCCAAACTTCTTAAGTCAAATATTACACCAAACGTGAGAATTATTTTTCATCAAGTATGAATCGAATACAAATAGACTTTTAATAAATTTCTTTAAAATGTCTAGATCAAATACAACCAAACTTTTAAAATGTTATAAGTTTTTAAAAGTTTATAAAAGTCTTGATTGAATACATATCTTAATTTCTGCCGTGAGCTTGTTTATATGAAAATGATGATTGAGGATATTTGAGGTTATTAGTTGCTAATTATGATTTAAATTGTGCAATATGCCATTCATATGGACTAAAAAAAACTGATTTGTAGAAGGTGAAATTTGTCACAAAAGACCAAGGATCAAGTCTCACTTTGACATGTAGGTGTAACCTCTCAAAATGAGTGAGCTCTTTGTATGTAATGAGCAAATTAAAAAGTCTAGCATTTGTTGGTCAAAGATTTGGATGGTGTTTATGCATAAAAAACATGTTTTATAAAGTTATGGCCATAGTGGGTAAAACTAACTTAGGTTTATCAATTGTTTGAAGTCAAAACTTGCATCAATCTAACCACTTGACTAGAGTGAACGTAACTGGAATGGTTACTTGGTTTTATGAATACTTGTTCGGTAAGTCTTAATGCAGTATTGAACTCACTGTTGCCATATTTTTGTTGCCCAATCAATGAATGAAACGTTGTTCATATGAGCAGATGAGCTCTATTCTAATTTAGCAGAGCTCCTATTACTTCTTTTTTTTTTTTTTTTTTTCCTAGCAAAATCGAAATTCCATCGCCCCAAGAATAGTGGAGCAGTATATCATATGTAAAAGAAAGGTCCATTAAGTGGAAGGATCAGTGTTTGATGTCCACAAGAAGTTACTGTTGACTCTGAAGTTGGCAAAAAACTCTAAGGGAGAGGGGGGATGTGAATAAAATTTTTCAAAATTTTGAACTTGAAACGATTTTTAAATAAAAGCTTACCACCAACTCAAAAGCACAATGATAGGCTGTGGAAGTCTAACGAAAAACGATGTAGCACGTTTTAAGGCAAAAACAGCTTGAACGAAAGAATCATGTTGTGTGTGTGTACTATTTCGATCAGCTAGATGAACAAATTGCAGTAAATTAAAGTGTTGAATGTAAAAATTAGAGAAAGAGATTTTTATAGTGGTTCGGAAACTGACTTCTCCGATCCACCCTTCTAGCTCCTTAAAGTTCAAGGAGGATTTCACTAGTATTGTACTATGCACAAATACAAGTGAAAAATCACACAGAATATCCACAAAGCACTATTGACTACAGGTGACGTTCCTTCGAATCGAATATCTCTTTCATTCTTCAACACCCTATCTCTACTCTAAAAGTTAGCCACAAAATCGTCTTGAAAAGATCTTCAACCACTGTGCCTCCAATCAAGCTTCACAAAACCAAATGCAAGCATTTAAGCAATTAGAACTAAACGCTCAATGAATTTTAAACTGAACTTTCAAAAACTACTGAAAATAAAACAAAGCATTTAACTTGTATTCTTACTCATCACGAGATTGAATGTAGAAAAATATCAAACTTTAAAATTTAAAACAAAAATCAGTAAAATGCTAGAAATAAATATCTCATATATGAACATGGAGCTCTAGACATCAAAAGAATTTCACTGTTATACAAAAAAGCTCGACAATGTCACAAAGCTTAGCTTGAGCTTGGAATGAAGCTCGATCACAACATGAAACAAACAATTTCGTTAACGATTTGGATGGCTTCGCCAAGGTTGGATGCTTGGAAGCCCGTGGAGAGCAGCAAGGAATAAAGTTGAAAACCCGCAACTGTGTGTTGCTTTTTCAATGCAATCTTTTTTATTTAGCAAAAATTTGGTTGAGAGTATCTTACCGTGTCAATCCATAAGATGGGTCAAATATTTGGTTAATGAGATTAAATACTCGATTCATTAATCGGATATTTGATTAATAAGATCAAATATTTAATCCATTAATCAAAAATATGGTCCATCGCACGGATTGAGACCCGTGAGACACTCTCACGGCAAATTATGTTGTGCACACACGATGCAAAAACGATGTCGTTTTGACTAAAAACGCGCGTTCAACTAAAAAAAAAAAAAACAGTTTCAATTCCCGTCAAAAACATTATGTTGTGCATAATTTCTGAATGTATATATATGAAATTATGGATGTATAGTTATGCAATTCTGAATGCATAGTTATGAAATTATGGATGTGTAGTTATGCAATTCTGAATGTATAGTTATGAAGTTATGCATTTATGGATTTATAGTTATAAAGTTATGAATGTGTAGTTATGCAATTCTGGATGTATAGTAATAAAGTTATGGATGTATAGTTATGTAATTCTGGATGTATAGTTATGCAATTCTAATTTTTTTTATGTCGACGTCAAAACGACGTCATTTTTACATCCGTGTGCACTATATATGGTACACACGGATGCACAACATAACGACTCCACTCTCACACAAGTGTTACCTTTTTTATTTTATCCAATTAAACTCTTTACCTAGGATTTGATTGTACACACTTGGATTTTGCTATCCTTTTAATTAGAGGTATGTCTCATAGAATTTATAGGATGTATAGATTAAATGACGTGTGTTTTTTCCTTTTTAATTAGAGGTTTTGAAATTTAATATAATTTGTATACATTCAATTGTCACAAACAAAAGTTTTTATTTGTAATTAAAATTTTAAATTTTAAATATAACAATCACAAAAGTGTAAAGGGTGTCAATAAGCCTAATTATGAGTATGATGATTGGTAAAACGGGTCTTCCTTATAATTTCCAAAGTTTTCAAAATCGAACCATTTAGTGAACCGCAGTTCTAATATTCTCTCGGAGCATATGTGTGTTCCACAACCAAAGACATAAGAATGAAAGCAGACCAGAAGCCTAAACCCACTAATGTTCCCTCGGAATAAAATCTATGATTAACTATAATACTAAGTTTTACCAAATATCATAATCCAGTCTTCTATATATATATATATATATATATATATGAGCGTGGCAGAAATCATAATCTGGGCTTCAGTTGCTCCTACGGTCAAAGATCTCAGGTTGGATTGCCAGTTATACAATAACACCGTCAGATTTCCAGGAACTTAGCCTCTGATCTTTTGATGATCCACATCAGGATGAGCATTATTTCTACAGGAAGTATGTGAGCTGTTCCTTCTTCCTTGAACCTCCCTCCCCATATAAATTGTTCCATTGCTTCAGTTCATTCATTATAGATCCTTCAGCTGCAAAGCTAGCAGCAACCTGTATATGACAACCCCACCCCAAAATTATTAGTAGCTGGCATTACATGAACACTATTTTATCCGATCCGCAAAACGTACATGAATTAGAGAGAGACAGAGAGAGAGAGAGAGAGCCTTATTACCTGATTTTTTGCCTCCATAAAATCGTCCATATTCAAAGGCCTGATGGTGATGACCCTTTCCCCTTTATCTTCATTCGCTGTCGAGCATCTCCACAATTTGGACATTCTTGAGCCAGGCGCTTCTTTTCCTGCAGATTTTTGTATTTAATCATGAATCACAGAAGTAGGATGGATTAATATGAACGGGATCCTGATAATGCACTTACAATATCTTTATAGTCTTTCTTGCTTGATCAACTCTCTAACTGGCCGATATGCTGCAGTAGTGCACAAGTTCTGTTTGGAAGCATTGCAAATATTTTTCAGTTTCGTACACAACAATATAGCCATTTAATGTATAAACCACCAAACACAACCTTGGATCACTGCCGGTGTAGCCCTCAGTCATTGCAGCAAGCTGCTTCAAGTCCAATACTTTGCCCACTGTCTCTTTTGCCAGTAGTGTCTTTAAGATCAATTCCCTTTGTTCTGGTGTAGGTAGGCCAACCATGATTCTGTATTTTCAGAAAATGACATTATTCATCATTAGTCAACCTATAAAATAAATTAATTAAAGAAGTGATTCTGTATAATATGATGGTAAATTATTCATCATCATTACACAGAGGGTATATTTTGCTTCAGAAAATGTAAACTAGTCCAATCTTTCTGTATGTTAAGAAAAGCTTTATTCATGCAAGCGTCGAGCTCTATATAGTATTCATAAGAAGCAGCTCAGTGAAGTATCAATTGAAGTCTAGTTAGAGAATAGCTCCACTGATTCTATTTTTCCAGTCAATTAACACTAAATAAAAGTGATGGCAATAGCAAATGCTAGAGGTACCTTCTCTCGAATCGTCTAATAATTGCTTCATCAAGGTCAAATGGTCTGTTGGTTGCTGCCAGAACAAGAATTCTTTCACCTGGTTTTGTGAGTAAGCCATCCCAGTGAGACATGAACTCATTCTTTATTTTCCGCATGGCTTCATGCTCCCCAGCTCTGGAGCGCTGCCAAGCATACTATCAACTTCATCCACAAATATAATAGTTGGGGAAACCTTGGCTGCCAGAGTGAACAAGGCGCGCACATTCTTCTCATCTTCACCGAACCACTTAGATGTAATGGTTGACATAGACACATTAATGAAACTTGCTCCAGCTTCCTTAGCAATGGCCTTGGCCAGCATTGTCTTCCCTGTGCCTGGCGGGCCAAAAGCAGAAATACCTCTGCATGGTTTTAACAGACCACCTTTGAACAGGTCCGGTCTCCGTAAAGGTAGCATCACCAACTCGTGAAGAGATTCTTTGATCTCATCTAAGGCACCAATATCAGCGAATGTTACACCAATCTCTTTAGCTGGTATGACTTCGGGTCTTATACGCTTCTCGAATTCATTGTCAGGAGGAACTTCCTGATAGCATCAACAAGATGAGATACCATTTTAGTAAGGAAATGAAAAATCTAGAAAACCACAAGCAGAACGCTTACCGGAGCTTTTACTGCAGTGCCTGAACTGGTGGCATCCTTTGTAGTGGGAGCTGGAGCTGGAGCTGCGGATCCTGTTTCAGGTTTGCTTTCAGGAGCTGTTGAACTTTTTGCTTTTGTTTCTGGTCCCTTGCTGCCTTTTTCCCCACTCTGTGTCTCCTATTGAAAGCAAGGAAATGAAACTGAGTTCCAAAGTTGTTACATTCCTTAAGCATGTCCACAAAAAAAAATTTAAAAAGTAAAAATAAAAACTCAACCTTGGATAATTCCGCTTTTGATTCAAGCTTTAGGATATCCTTTCCTGCAACAGATTTTTCTTCCTTGAATATGTTCATCCCGTGTGACAAACTATTTAATTAAAGAAGGCATCAAGTCAGAGGATTCTTTGCAAGAAGAACACAAGTCAACAGAAAAAAAAATGAGAGGAGGTAATGGGTTAAGAGCGAGTTCGTTAAGACCTTGTTGATGAAATTACAAGCTTTGCATTTCGGTATCTGGGTCTTGGTATTCATAAGATGGTATGAAATTGCTGATACCACAACTTCTTCAATATAGTTACTGAGGGGCCATTGTGTCTGCCATGCAGATAGAACCAAGATCATCACATTCAACTATCATTAGCTGCCAGTACTTCCATTATGTGGTTTTGTTATCCTGATACTGCATCATCTTCATGTCCTCCTCCAGCTGAGATTTCCAGCTGACAAGATGAGTTTCTTCTTCTGGTGGTTTAATTTCAATGTTATAAGGAAATACAGAAGAAAGCCTCTCATCCAGTTCTCTGTAGTCATCTCCAGGATCCACAATTCTTGAACCAAGGATCAATACTGATCCAGACAATCTCTTAACATTTTCTGTAGCAAGATGTATACTTTTTCTGATCTACAGAGGAGCTTTTCAGCATCCCTAAGATACAGAACAATAGGACATGTTTTTGACACTTTAACCAGAACCTAACAAAGAAGAAACATAAGTTACCAAAGGGATGCATATTGACAAACAGTATCCAGCCCATAGCAATACTTATAAAGTGCCTGTTATTAGAAGCTTCTCATCAAAAGACAAGCTACTGGTGCGCATAAGTGACCTGTAAAAATGTGTAATTCATTTCAGAAGTAGAATTTGAATAAATTTTTTGCAGTGATGCACTTCAAATATAAAGAACCTGGATTTGATGTAGTGTTTATGAAGTAAGATTGTTCATATTAGCTGAGGCAGATGAATTCCTTCGCAAAGTTGTAGGATTTGAGGAGCCTTCTATTCCCCTGTAGGCATTGCAGGCAAAAGGAAAAATCAGGATATGCACAGAAGAGGATAAAGGAGAAAAGAGTCCAAATCTTCACTAGCAAGCCAGGAGAAAGACAATGTCATACTTTGATGGAATATCTACTCCACTACTCTGCCTACGCAATGTACCTGCAGAAGAACACACTCAAACAATTAACATATGGAGTGGAAAAATAGAAGAGCATGAAAAAGAATTCCATAACTCTAGTCCTAAATCCTCCACCCCAAATTATACTGAACGGCACATATTGAAAATCAATTCCAGAAGACAGTACATGGCATAAAAGGATAGCATTCTAAAAATGGAGTTGGCGCTAACTATTTACATGTAGATCATCAAGGTTAGCATGTCAAAGAGAACAACACTTTCAGAAAGTAAGATGATACGACAATACCTTTCTTTTCCTCCTTTGGCTGAAGGATGGAGAAAGATCCAAGAAATTCTGACATTCGATTCAATGTTGTCTCAGATATGGACCTCTTAAAAGACTACAGGAACAGACAATAGCAACAAAGTAGTCAAGTAGAATATCAATGATCTTCTATCTGAGGATAAGGCAGTTGATGCAGATATAGGACATATAGAAATTAGAGAATATAATGCTTTAGAAACTTACAGATTCATTTCTAGAACTTCCATATTTGCTCTGAACCTATGCAAGACAAACAAACCACCAGAGTTTAGGACACGAAAAATGCAATTATGTTTCATGGCTAATACAAAACTTACCTTCAGTGAAAAATCAGTCACATCCAGCAATAACAACTTGGCTCCAAAGTAATGAGCCAAAGCCTTCGCGAGCATTTGCTGGTACAACTCTGGAAGAAAAAACCATGCAGTTAACCAGTAAACATCAAATGAATTAACAGATAAAGAAAAGAATTCAAGCATGGCCGAGATAACAAACCAGCAGGCCCTGAGAGCAAGATTGTTCGACTTGCAGGGGGAGGAGGTTCCGTGTATGCTTAGCAAAGTCGGCACTTTTCAAATGAACAAAGGCTGCACTTGTTAGCAAGACCCGTGTCTGTTCACTGTCATCAGATCACAATAAATAATGGAAATCAATTTCCCAGTGCTAAGGCATCAAACATCTTCACTGAGCAATTAACCAGTAATCTGGCATGCAATCCCAAAAAATTGGCCAATTCTAATTGAAAAAAGATGTTGGTAAAAATGAACTAGTCTAGTTTTCCTCTGTGTAATTGAAATCAAAGCAAGAACAGCCAACACTTGAGCATTCAAATTATCAATCTATTTTGATAATTGTAAATCCACGGTACATAGTTACACACTGGAGTAGTCACAGATTAGGGAAAACGCACAGATCAAATAAAAGCATACAAATGAGCAAGAATACACTTCTCTCAGTGAGAGATATGATAAATAAAATAAAATAAAATAATTGAGCAAGCAATTAGTATTTCTGGTTATACCTCAAGTAATACGGAAATTCATCGAAGGTTACTTTGCTGTCTCTACCATCAACAATGGTATTAAGCATCTCCTGCTCCATAATATCCACCGTAACGGCGTTTGAAGAGGAACCCGTCCATTTGCTTACCGTCTGCCCTGAGCCAGCCCAAAGCCAACTCCAACTCCAACTCCACACCCAAAGCTGATAGAAATAGATTCTTCTGATCCATCACTCAACGAAAAACAAACTTAACTAATTTGCTCACACAAACTTCACACGCAACAGGTACGATAAACAGCGCAACGCAAACTCGATCTAATTCAACTATTTGTAAAACAAATAACAAGCAAAAACCCTAGAGATCAAGAAAATATTAGCGTAGAAAAAAACTGCCATAAACTGCGATAGCGCACTAGGAACGGTGGTTTTCGTTAAGTAACAGGAAAACTTCAGGTATTCATATAAAAGTTTATTTTTCTCTGTTAAATTTCTGATATCCGAAAAAGGAACACGGTTCTTCAGTTCGAGAAATGATCGAGGCGCCTCCGATCCTGCTCTCCACCGCCTCCGCCGCCGTCGTCTTTACTAAATGAAGTATGTGATTCTGAAGAACAGAGTAGTTTGCAAAACTACTTTAATGCGCGCACGTACATAGCAACTAGTGGATCTCTAAGTTAAAGGTCGTGGAAATGGAAACTCGGCAAGTGTTCAATGATTCAAGCGGCGGAGAACGGTGGTCGAGAGCAACAAAAAGACAAAGAAAGTACAAAGATAGGCAGCGAGCGAGGCGGTTAAGAAAATCTGTAATTAGTTCCGCTAATTCAGGCTTCGGGTTTTTTTGAAGGAGGAGTGGGGCCCATGGATTCCACTTACTATACATAGAGAGGGCGGCGATGCAAAATTTATAAGTTAAAATTTTTTCATCAAATAAAATTTTTTATTTAATAAGTGTGAATGAATATTATACCCTTTATTTATGTTTATTTTTTATTAAGTTTTTTGATATATTATGCTATAAAAGTGGGTGTGGAACGAGGACGTATTATCGGCAATATTTTGGATAAATAGATTCGTTGGTGACTGGTCGGGATTACTAACCTTTTTGTTTATATTTCCAATATGTCAGCTTAGGTGATACACAATGTGATGGCTGGTAGTAGTATATTGTCCGCCGCTCGTGATCTTCGATCTTCGTTCTTCGAGATAAAGAGTCAATAATCAACTATATAATAAATAATATAATACATGAAGTAAAGCGGGATACATAATAATAATAATACGGGATTCAATAGGGATAGGGGGATAGATACGATGGGACATAATGAAGCGTAATGGAATCACTTAGTGTAAAACATCTGTTGAGAGCATCAACAGACGCTAAATAGAAATTGTAGACAATTGTCTTGAGTAGCCGTGTGCGGGCAGCTGATATTGCTTTTTGAGGCACGCGCGATACAGAAATACTAGATTTTTCTCCCCGGGCGGCCGGCTATATTTAAGCAATAAAATGATTTTATTCTTGATAGTAATATATTTTTTTTTGTATAATCATATTACTCCTCCGGTTCTCATTTTACCTGTCTTATTTTCCTTTTTAGTTTGTTTTCAAGAATAGTGTTATCTTTCAAAATTGGTGATCAGTAGACTATCACTCTAGAATTTGCTCAAATTTCTAGAGATAAGTATCCTTGTACTTTGTACAAATAAAATCTACTTTTGATGTTTCAAAAAAACATACTTTTGAGGGGCAAAATTGGAAAGTTTAGTAACATTTGTTATGTTGTATTAAAATCCGTGCAAAAAGCAAATGAGACAATTAATTTAAAGAACATATGGAGTATAATTTTATCTTGACTCAAGTTGTCTCAGAGATAATAGTCTGTAAAACGGTCTCACACAAAATTTTCTTTTAAAATATATTTATAAGATTTTATTACTTTTATAATTAAAAAAAAAAAAAAAAAAACTACATTACTTAATTTAAATCATGTCTCATTCTATTAATTCAATCTAATTCATTCATTCTCATTTCATTGTCTCCTCATTTTGTTGCCACCTCACTATATAGGATTAGTACTTTTAGATTTTTGTTTTTATCTTTTTATTCATATTAGTTCTTGGATGTCATCATATTATGCTCAAATACTTTGATTTTATTATTTTTTTTTGTATTTTAAAAACACTTATTCCAATTTTAAAATCATACTTATAATTCCAATATTGATAATCAAAACAACAATATTGATAATCATTCTAATTTCAACCTACTAACGAACATGAAAAACACTTTTTCAAAAATTCATTCTAATTACCAAAACATTGGATTTCCCATTTCGATTCCAATTCCGATGATGATTTTTCCATTAAATTTTAATATTTTTATAATTATATAAATTTTTTATTCATTTATAGTAATTTTTTTTATTCATTAATTAATTATGTTATACATTTTACATAATTGTATTTAGAGGGGGTAAAACTTATATAATTTTGATTATTTATGAAATAATAAAATATAAAATGTTTGATTTAATTTTTTTTCTTGCTAATCTGCTTGTGTTATGTCAATAATAATAAATTAAAAAGAATTAGACAATTCAACTTGGTAGGTCAATTTCACAAATAATCTATAAAATAAAGAATTTTTTTTAATTAATATTATGTAGTCTATGAATATTATATAAATAATTTTAGTAGTCGAGGTAGTAATTTCAAACGAAAATAAGAAAAAAGAGTAGAACAGAAACATTTTTCGAGAAGATCATAAACACATTATTGAATCCAACCGCCTCAGTCGCATGATACGCCGATATGGATAGCCAATGAAGATTCAACTAGGAATAATCCAGAGATTCCTTTTACTAAAAATGGCAGGGAATATGTTGTATTTACTTTCTTATCCCTTATCTTGTTGATATAAAATTCTATTTTTGGCAAGTGGGTTAGTTGTACTTTGGGGTGTGTACAAGGCCACTTGCCTAATCAAAACTGTTCCTTTCATCAGTCTGATTTTATTGTTCCCTTATCTGGACTCTTTCCTTACATTTTATCTCAGCTTTATTTATTTTTTACCTACAAATAAAATACTTGGGACCAAAATGTTGATTGCGCAAGTGATTATGCATTTTGTCCTTTAAATGTGGTGAAAGTCGAATCCTCTTATATATATAGTAGTACTATATATATATTGGGTAGGGGGGTGAGGGGGGTTGAGTGAGGGGGGGGTATATAGTAGTATAGGGTATGGGTAGTATATATATATAATCATGATAATTATGTAATTAACACTTTGCTCTATAATTTGACTAGCCAAGTACAAACAAAATTAATTTTTAATATATAAAAAATTAATTTGGTCAGCACTTTATCACTTATAGTCATGCGTGGACACGGGAGACTACTTTGTTATAGGAGTATATGTTCAGGTAATTTTTAGTGCGACTATAATGTGTCATAATTGGTAAGTTCATAATGTCAGAGCTCTGGTGTTCATAATTCCATACTTACATTTCATAATTTCATAACTGTACATTCATCATTGCAATAACTGTACATTCAATGAATGCCTACAAACAATAACGTCGTTAATGGCGAGACAAAATCAAGAATTTTTATTTTTAACTGGAAGGCCGTGGTTTCCCTTAAAACGACGTCGTTTATTTTGGACTCGAGTCCACAATTTGCATTGTGGACCACGAGACCACAGCATAATTTGCGTCTGAACATGGTAAGGGTCTTAAAAGTACCTTCCTATAAAAATTAAGGTTTGACTTAAAATACCTCGGGTGG
>VALG01004102.1:0-14875 GCA_009835305.1 Ipomoea purpurea | reverse complement strand
TGGTGCTAGCTGTAGGGTGGTTTAGAGATCGGGGCGGCGCCTGGTACGAGGTCTATGGTGAACTCGACTTCTCTCGGGGTGCCCGGGAATTTCGTCTGGGAAGACGTCGGTGAACTCGTTTACCACTGGGATGGCTTGTGGCTCGAGTGTTTTGGCGTTGAGGTCTTCGACTGAGCATAAGAATGCCTCGTTTCCTTGGCCCAGATATTCTTAACTTTCATCATGTTTACCAGCTTGATCCCCTCCTGGCGGGCACTGCGGTACGACACCTCTTACCGTTTGGTCCTCGTAGGACCACTTTCTGCTCCTCCGCACAGGATTTTGTGCTTGGAATTTCCCAGCCAGTCCATGCCCAAGATTACTTGCACCCCATCTAATTGAAACTGGATCAGGTTACTGGGAAATTCCACTCCTTGAATGGTGATCATTACATGCTCATACATGCGATCACATTTTATGATCTCGCCTGAGGCCACCTTGACTTGGAGTCGACCTTGGTGCTGGTGTTAAGGCCGAGCTGGGCGGCGAACTCGGTGCTATAAACGAGTTGGTAGCCCCCGAGTCAACAGTATGGTGGCTGGGGTGGCGTGTACTAGGAAGGTCCGGAGACTATGTTGCTATCTCCGATCCTGGCCTTGCTTAGGGTAGGATCCTCCCAGTAGTCGGCGCGATGGTTTGGTCAAGTGGGGCGGTTTTGGGTTCTTAGGTCTTTGGTGGAGAATTGGATTGACTTCTTTCGGTTTCCTTTTATACCCCAGTTGTGTCCCTTGGGGCGGGTTCGTTACTGTTGTAGCTGACATGCCTTGGCATAGGCTTCTCCGAGGGTCTTCGGTCTTGGGGCAAGGCCTCTGGTGTTCGGGCTTAAGGCCTGTTAGGAATTTCCTGACTTTGATCCCCTCGGTGGATACTAGTTCGGGGGTGAGCGAGCCAGTCGGCAGAATTGTTGGTAGTATTCTGAGACTGGGGCGTGCCCCTTGTCTTAGGTGGAGGAATTCCTCGCAGTGTGGCGGCTTTCATATGGTATGGGGTAGAACTTTCTCGTAGCCGTGTTTTTAGGCCTTCCCAGTTGAATCCGGGACTCTGTTCGCACGTAGGTCCCCACGGCCACCAGACGTCGGCCCTCGTGTCTGAAGTAGAAGGAGTTATCCTGACTTGGTGGTGTTCGGGGCATTGGTTGCCTGAATACCTTGTCGAAGGTCTCGATCCACTTTCGAGGGTCGTGGGGTCTTCGTTCCCCGAGAGGTGGGTGGTTGGTGTGCCCGAGACTTGGTGGGATCTCCAAGTTCTCGTTCTTTGGTAGAGGTTGGGGGAATGACAGTACTTAGTGCCTGGGCAATTCGGGCCAGGCGTTGTAGATTCTGAGTCAGGAATTCCGGAGTGGGCGTCTCGGTGTTCCTGTCTGTTTCCTCTTGGGTGCCATCCTGGTGGTTAAAGGTCGATATTATTTTGTGTTTTCACCTTGATGCAATAAGTGAAGGGGAGTTTCTTAATATTAGAGAGGGATGAAGTGAGGGGAGTGTTATGTGTAGGTTTCACAATCTCACCGCGGTCCTAAGATTCCTAAGCCTATGTTCCTAAGTACCTAGAGTTCAAGCTAATGTCTAAAGTCGGTATTAAGAGTCTTCTTCCTAGGGTCAAACTTTAGGCTCTGCTACCAACTGTATACACCCCAGATTTTTTAAGACTTTTTGAACTTATATAAAGGTAGAATCTTATTAAATCCCAAGATAAATACAAGCGTTCGGGTGCTATGCCACCCTGGGCTAGAGAACCCAAGTGCACAGGCTAACTATCTAATATCCTCAAGCGGTAATTACATAACGTGGCACGCAGGCCGAAAGGGAAACTATCTACTTCTACGTCTAGCGCGCTCCAGTGACTAATTTCTTTGCCTGAAACCAAATATATCTGTTCAGCGAGCGTGCTGAACCCACTCCAACGCGTTGAAATACATACATATAGAGAAGCTATATATAGATATACGAGAAACCATTATGAGCATGAGATTATATCCTGACGAACTCTAGCTTTTAAACACCGGAACTGACCTCTACAGATAAGGCGTAGACGCAGCAAACAGTTATAACAGCATATGCAGTTCATAACAGGCAAAGGCAAGGCAGAGCAACAAATAATTTTTACTCCACACATAACAATCCCAACAGAATCCCATCACATCCCCCCCAAGGCATAAACCCCACTCATCCATATCATCAACACATAGCACACTTTGTTGGCGCCACAGGGACCGAATCGCACGCCGCATACATGAGGGTCAGGCGCATAGCTCTGACACGGCCCCGCAGCACCCTGCCCCGTATCGCAAACGGAGGGGTCGATCGCAACGCCGAGCGATGAACCACGCAGCTCATCATAGTTTGATCGCAACCAAACCAGTGGACCGCAGCCCAAGAGAATGCATCTGACCGCAGCCAGGAAAGTATGAACCGCAGCTCATATAGAACGTTTGATCGCAACCAACGGTGGACCGCAGCCTAAAGAGTATCAACTGACGCAGGCCAGCTTCTGAACCGCAGGCTCGGATAACCAATCCGATCGCAACCCGAATTGGGTAACACCACACATAACACATAGCAAGCACATGCAACCCACATACCACATTGGGAAGGGGATAAAACGTATAACAAACCTATGCGTGATCCATCACTATCTAAGAATAGTCCTAAGGGTTCATACTTCTTCCACCTAGGTCAACGGGAATACCAATTCACTAGCATCATTAATAGATTCATAAACTACGAACGGTACCGAAAATATCAACTAACATAGCACGATAAACGGAGTCCGTTGGGACACCACGGGTCGGGGACATAACGGGAAAGCCGAATCCCGAATGGGATAATTCCAGCGGGTAGCCGGTGGTGGGGGCCACCCGCCGGCTGCCCGCGGTAAACCATTCGGGCAGGGCGCGGCGGGCAGCGCCCGCCGCCGCCGCATGCCGAGACACCTTTGCCGTGGGTAGGTGGCGGGTTCCCTACCCCCCACTGACTCTTATCACACATTTCGCCCCGGGAACGTTGTGCAACCCGAAAACCATGCTTGACACTTACAACGTAATTAACGATACCGTAGCAATTAACGGTCAATACGAGAACGAAAGGACACATACCTATCATTACTTTTCTAAACATAATCAACACCCAAACATGGATTTCCCCCCCGATAACCCAAGGATACATCATACGATACAACCTGGAGTTCTAATCACTTTTATATCAACAAGTACGGTTCGTTCTATTGCAAGATTGTTAAGAATAACACAAGTATCAAGAACATCCGCACTCATTCAGAACAACACATAATCTCAAAGAACTCCCACATAATTATCAAGATCCGCATTACATATCAAGACACCATTATTATCAAAAGGTCTCCCAATATCAAGATTATCAAGATCCCTCTGGGATCATCAAATCAACATCAATAATAATCATCATGAACATTAACACACATATAATGGGACCTAAGGGGGAATCGATAGCTATGAAAATAGGTTTTGTTCGAGCTTGGGTTACCTCTTAGCCTAATTAATTTCTTGGCTATGAAGGATCTTTCTTTAAGCTTTCTTGATTCACCTAGGGGCTTCTTGGACTCTTTGGGTGTGAGGATTATGTGGTGGGGATTCAGATACTTCCTAAGTCCCTGTTTATAGCTATGGGTTAATTTCCTGGATTAGGGATGGCTTAGAGATGGGGAGCCATGGACCATGGTGGGCTTAATGCTAATTAATTATTGTGATTTTATTCTTTCTTTTTGGTCAGATGGTTAATTAATTAATGGTTTTAGGGCTCGTACACGGGTGTGTACAACCTGGCCGTGAGTTTTCTACACCTGCAATGTCCGGGACGATGGCCAATTACGCACAGGATCACCACGAACGCCGAATCGTATCCGGAAAAATAGTCGAAAAAGCTACGGGAAACCCTAGGTAGAGAAAACTTGGTTAAACTGAAAACCTTTTAGAGTTTAGATATTTTATGACTTCTAGTTAATATAATAAGTTTCAATTATGTATTATCGTATTTATATTAATATAAAATACTTAGAGTTGATCCAATTAAATTAAAAAGTATTTATGAATATAATATTAATAGCAATGATATACATTATTCAAACCATTTATATTTTATTATAAATATTCTTATCACGTTCTGAAGTTTATTTTTCACCTCCTCTGACAACATTTTTGTTCTATCCCTAAACTAATATTGTATTTTTGTAATATACAATGTTTTTATTATTATCTTTCTTATCCGTTTGTATTTAACTGTTTTTTTTTAAAAAAAAAATAAGTAGTGGTTTATGTTTGTTGTCCATTTGGTTGTAATTTTTCACAATAGTTTTGTCCATTATATGTATGTCTATTTATGAAGATAGGAAAATCAAAATCCAAATGTATAATGTCAAGCATTTTTTCTTTTTGGGAAGAATGTCAAGCATTTTTGAATAATAAAGAGTTAATCCAAAGTTAACGTTTGTTTGTACAACTATATATAAGTACTAGGCTAATAATCAAAATTATTATTCAAAGTTATTTAAAAAAAATAAAATTTCTAGTTAACAATTAGTAAAAAGATTGTTTATTTATAAAATGAAAATAAGTACAAGATCAACCCCTTTTAATCAAATGAGTACACAAATCATGTTTGAACTATAAAGAGAAAATTCTTAAAATGATCATCCGATTATGACATTTTCTCAAATTGTCCTATGACTTTTAATTTCAACCAAAGTAATCCTTTGACTATAGTGAAAACCTAAATTTACCAGTTTTATCCCTCATTTTAACACCCACTTAACCCCAAAACTAATTGAGGACCATTTTGGCTTAAAATTCAATAGTCGGAGGACCACTTTGGGTGCAATTAAAAGTCAAGGAACCAATCTTTCAAAAAAAAAAAAAGTCAAGGAACCAAATTTGGAGAAAAGGGCCATAGTCAAAAGAACATTTTGGGAATTAACTTTCCTATTATATTATTGATGAGTTAATTCCACCTGAGGTTCCTTGTTTTTTGTGGCAATTCAAAATTTAGTCTCAGACTATCGTTTTTGCCATTTTACATCCCAGACTATCATTTTTTGGACACTTTTAGTCCTTCTCATGATTTTTTTTATTTTTAGTAAGGGCATTTTTGTCTCTTCATATTTTTTTTTTTTTTTCTTTTATTTTTTATTTTTTCGGTTTCAACCAATTTAATTGGTTTAGACTTTAGGTAACCTCTGATTTTTAGTAACCATATTTTTCAACCAATTTTTAGTAAAGTCCGAAACCAATTAAACTGGTTGAAACCGGAAAATAAAAAGAAAAATATGAAGAGACACAAATTCCCTTACTAAAAATAGAAACATCTTGAGAAAGATTAAAAGTGTCCAAAAAACGATAGTCTGGATATAAAAATGACAAAAACGATAGTCTGGGACTAAATTGGGAATTTTGCCACCAAAGACAAGAGACCTCCGATGGAATTAACTCTATATTATTTGTTAAAGATTTGAGAAAATAACACTTTCTCCCCTGAATTATAGACATATAATAATTTTTCCCTTGAGTTATTCATATATTTCACATTTGCCCCCTCAATTATTTTAAAAATGACAATTCTCGCCCCCTNTCTCACCCCCACCCCACCCCCACCCACCCTTTGATATTAAATGGACATTTTTACCCTTAAAAATATTATTTCATTTATTTTTCTTTTTCAATAATATTTGTTATATGTAGGATGACTACGATTCGATTTGAACCGAACCGAATACGTGTAGCAACCAAACTGATACAGTAGGGATGGTTCTTGTTATAATTCAGAACCGGTAAGAAATAAAATAAAATAAAATAATTGATGATTTAGGTATTTTTAAATAGGAAATAAATTAAAAATAAACAGAATAAATAAATAAATTAACCGTATTCAAACCGAAAACTGGAATAACAATTAAATGCGAACGAACCGGACATATTTACAAACACGTTTTGTAAATGATAAATCTGTTCGTGTCGGTCTCCAATTATTTATTATAGTTTCTCAAATTGAACTGCCAGTCAAATTTACTTATTTATTTATTTTTCAATTCTATTTCTTTATTTTAAATAGTCTAAATTCATAATATAAGCATCCCTATTATTAGGAGAAAAAAAATAAATGATATAATAATTTGAAGGGTAAAAATATCCTTTAACTCAAATGGGAAAATGTCAATTTTTAAAATAATGAGGAGCAATGTCGATACCATGAATAACTCAGAGAAAAGTGTCATATGCCTAAGAATTCAAGAGAAAGTGCCATTTTCCTTAAAAAAAATTTTTAAGGGGGATTGAAATGAGTTATTTCCCCTTTACTACATAAGAATACTGATAACTATTTGGCACCCTAGAATATGTCACCTAAAACAATAAGGACTCCCCCATCCTTAACCCAAAGGCAAGGTTTGATCATGTAACTTTGAAATGGAGCAACTTTAAATCTCCAGGCCAGCTGTCAAACTCAAAAAGAGATGGTTACTATTTTCACAAAGGAATTATCACTGTGTTCAATGGTGGAAACCCTGAGTAAGCAACAAAAAAAAAAAAATAAAGAAATTTCCTCATTCAACTCTAACCCAATATTCTCTCTGTCCACCCTACTTATTTTATTTCTGCTAAATTATATGAAAAGTTCTCCGTTTGAATGTTAAAAAGTTTGATTATTAATAAAATGTATTTTCACTAGTCGATGCAGTTGAATTGGATTTGTTATAATATATTAAAATATTTGGATGATATATAATTATTTTAAATTATACATCAAATACTCGATTATTATTATTAGTGCAATGAAGTATGATTTGGATCGTTATGTTTGTTGATGTTATCATTACTTGAATTCATATAATTGCCTCAAATAATACGTTATTGTGTAGATGTACGCATGCGGTGCTGTAGACTTTTAGAATATTTTAATATATCATTTTTAGGGATTTTATAAATTGCGGCAAGTGTACTCGTTCTCTAGCAAACATTAGTTATAGTAATCAATTGCTACCCTTATTCATTTGTATAAATGATATATTTTGTCTAGATATATAGCAATTTTGTCATTTTGAAAAAAAAAGAAAAAAGAAAACATAATATCATTGATTATATTTCGACATTATTGAAAACCTCTTTGTAGACGACATTGGTAGGCGCAACACAATCTTGTCCATCCTTGTCTAGAGCTTACACTTTCAGGCCATCAAGATGGGCGACTCGGAGAGAAAGCCACGTACAATTGTCCGTGATTAAGGACCAATTTTTTTAGCAATAGCACAACGTGAGTTAGTGTTTGACCTTGACTTTTGTTGATAGTCATGGCATATGCAAGCATCAATGGAAATTGTTTACGCTAGAACTTGAAGGACAATCCCGTATCAAAAGGAGTGAGAGACATTCGGGGTAAGAACTTTGGTTCCTTCATGTGTCCCATTAACTATTCTTGCTTCGACAATGTGATATACTAATCTTGTGATGATGAGTCACGTCCCGTTACAAAGGACCAGAGTGGTCTATGTTCTGCAATAACATAACAGGTGCACCGACCTTTAATATTAATGAGTGATTATGAAGACCTGACAATCTCAAACTATTTAAGAATCCAGGAGTGTTTACTTCTAATAGATTTTCACTATTTGATTCTGTCTTACACAAAGAGTCACAACTTAAATATATTCGTCCTTTATAGTATTCATGTCGCACATGTATTGATTAATTTGATCAACCACATCTAAAGTCGGCAAGAGGATCACTCGGCCTTCTAGCTGTGACTCATCAAGCATGCCATATCTCGAGCTTGGGAATGTGCTTTAATTTTCACTATAGTTGCTATGAGATTGTGTCCACACTTCAACAAAAACTGTACTGGAATATCGATCTCAAATGAACCGCTGCTCTAATGTCTGCAATCCATTTTGAAAACAAATCAACTGTCTGTCTATCTTCCTTTGACGCTAAGGCCCGTAGTCTCAAGTTCTTGGTGAGCCGTAATACCTTGCAATTTGTCCACAGGTATGGAGAATTAATATTTGCTGCGACAACTACTGGTCTTGTTGCTTTCAGAATAACATGTAGGATCTGTTTAAAATCGCCGCCCAAAATTATTGTCTTTGCACCAAAAGTCTTTTTAGCACTACCTGGTATGACAAACCTCAATAGATTCTCACGGTTTTGTCCAAAGCCTCAAAATAGTGTTTGTGCGTCATCAGTGATTCATCTCATATTATGAATTTGCTCCTTATTATAAGCTCAGCAAGGTCACTGCCTTGTGATATATTGCACGTGGGATGAAATCTTCGTTCAAGGAGAGTGGTATAGCAAATTTGGAATGCACTGTCCTACCTACCGGCAAGAGCAAAAATGCCTATTCCATTAGAAGCAACATTCAGAAGAATCTCACTGTAGATTCTTATTTTTACGATAACGTTCTCCACACGAACGTCTTGCCTATTCTTTCGTAACCATACACAAAGAACAATCCACCTCCATTAGAATCAATATCATTCATCATAGAGTCGTAAACATTCCTTTGCTTGTTGGTCAATTGTGTTACCAATGTTTCATGCTTTGTCTTTAACGATTCCTTGTCATACGTCAACTCTTCAGCTATCAATATGTTTTCACTCAAACTTATGTTAGTTTCGTCTGGAATTGACATTTTGAAAAGTCCTTCAATCTCTTCTCCCCGCAAAATAGCAACTTCTCCAACTCCACCAAAGCAAACTGTTTTTTATCTGAATCCGATAACATCAACTCTTAAAAGGAAAAAAAAAACAAATTAGTTATTATAAATAATGAAAAGTAAATAACAAAAGTCGATAAATAGATTGGAGTAAACTAAATATCATTGATTTAATATTGAGTAGTGACGGAAATAGGAATATGAATTTAATATGTGTTTTTAATATTAAATAGATTCACAATATAATATTTTTTGTTATATTTATATAATGTATATCGATTCAAATATTCTTAAATTCTAGTATTTTATCCTTGCGTTGCACGAAATTGATTTGTTATAATATTTAAGAATAATGTATTTATTTTATATATTCCAGTGATTATAATATTCAGTAATTATGACATTAAGCAGATTACATTTAGCAGATTTATGTATCCATTTTATAAGCAGATTTATATTAGTCAAATAAGCATAGCAGTAAAATTAATTAATAACACAAAATTTAGTAGGTTTATATGGCAATTTTATACATAGATTACATTAGAAAAGTAAGCATATTTACTGGTCCATCTTCTATCAGAAAATCCACAAGTTTGGAGGGATATCCAGGCATCAGCTATAACAATTTCTTTTGGAGTGTAGTACTCCACATCTCTACCAATGACATCTATAATGAAAATAGACCATTAAAAAAAGAAAGTGCAAAGTAAAACATAGAATTGATTTAGAAGATGAAATAAATAATAGAAATCATACCAATCAATTCCTTTTCAGATACACTGCCAGACATTAAGTCCATAAAAGACTTAAGCGAAACATTAGGTTGGGAAAAACCCTTGCGCCTGTGTCTCTCTACATGAGTTTCAATGACTGAATCTAACCATGTAATGTGATAAGTGGTTTTGTACTGATAATAGTGATATAACTGCAAAATCTTTTATTGCATAAACCTTTCCTTCTTTTAAAAGTTTAGAAAACTTTTCCACACCGTCTTTAGGAATTGTTCCCATGAATATATGTGCCCTATCAAGAAAGAAACTGATTTTACTAACAGTAAATATTTGTTTATTTTCAGTTAAATCAACCTTAGTCTTATAACTTTTTTGTCGTAGATATCCCAATGTCTTTACCTTGAAGAAAAGTGGAGCCATTTTTACAGATTTCAAAAACGTAAAGCCAAAAGGGATAGTACAATCAGCAATATTGAAGGGGAGACTAGTGGTAGACAAATCTGGTTTAGTACCAAGTATTTAATTGAACTCAGTTTGAGAAGAGTTAAGGCAGCTGTGATTGCATGTTTGCAGAGAAAATGATGGATGTACATGGGAAAAGAAACCCACATTGGAAAACATGAAAGATGCAATTTGAATAAAGATAAACGATGTCAATGTTTTATTAGCATTGTAATTTTGAATTTCGTAATTGTATGTGTAGGTTTAATGTATGTATATGTATCATTGAAACTAGAGCTGTATGGCATGTATATATAGACGAAAAAATTTCTGAACAGTTCTCAGTGTATGGACTCATAAAATGGTTGTTATTTATTGCTAGTTTCTCTATTTTCCTACCTTTTATATGTATTAGCATAAATATTGTATAAAATCGAAATGTGTTATTTTTTGTAGTATATCAGAACGGCAGCCGTTTTTACTGGGCGGGTTTTATTGATGGTTATTTATAGTAATTATATATGGTAGATTTTTAAGCCAATAAAGGATCAGTATATTATAGCATATGAAAAGTTGGAATTGAGCTTTTCGCTATTTTTTGTGAGCTACCTGATTGTTTTTCTACTAACATATTAGCAATGAAATTTAACAACTGATTACATGTTTATTTATTTTGAGCTAGCTGAGCACTGACTTAATTTGAAGAATCCGATGTATACCAAGCTCCCGAGTACCATTTTTTTTTTACACAAGCCATAGCTTTCCGCAAAGAAGTTGGTCATACGGACAAAATCACGGTCCGTTCGGCCTACTACAAAGGACGAGTCTCCAGCATACACCACAAAAGAACGTAAGTACGTTGCGGGCCTTGGAAACCAGCATCCACATAACACCTGAAGGCAACTGGCGCAGTTGTTGGGGCGTGAACTTGCCCCGTACGTGGGACTCCCCGGAAGTCGCAATCCGCGTGACTCCGCATCACTCCAGGCCAAACACTGCGCATGCAAACGGCGCAGCAACACGGAAGGTCGGAACGTTGCATCCCACACAGCCGAGTTGCGTGCAGTCCATAAGGAATTAGAGGATGCCACAAATGCGACTTTGCACCTCACATGAAGAAGCCGAAACCACACCCAGCCATTCCTCCGCCCAATTCACGAAACTCCTGTTTGCCAATAGCAGGTATTTTGAATTTGAGACAGGTGGCCAATACGTCAGGCATATGGAATGAACAAAAAATATCAATAACAGTTCAGAATGTAACCACATAACGGACAATAATTAAATCAAAGCCCTAATCATTAAAAATTATCCAAGTTGGGCAATGATATTCAAAAGAGCTCTCCACGCAGGAACGCCTTCCACTTCGGTGGGACCATGCAACTTTCAGACTTAGACCACACTGCAGATGCTTGCTGTAGTCAACAAACTGAGCGCTTATAACCATCTCTTCAACGAATAACCAGGCCCCTTATATTTTCGCCCTTCCAATACCATGGCATCAGCATTACCCGATTCACATTATTCAAATTTATCACGCGGGTATTTTATTTTACCCCCTTCTGTTTTCCAATTCCCCTGGTGGTCAGCGTCTACCAGGTCCTTTGATTTTTCCTCGGCATTCTAATCTACCTGGACTAGAACTTACATATGTGATCCTGCGAGTCTGGAAGCCATGGGTAGCCCCAAATCGAGTATCCATCATTGCCAACCCATGACCCTGACTTCAAACAAGTCCTCGGCAGCTATAATTTACTCCTCACACTTAAACTGCGGTTACCCCTAATACAGCCTTCATAAAAAGACAGGTAGTTACCTTTTTTATTAAACAACACGACCATTTATCCTGATTTTTGCCACCCCTTTTGCCATTTTTATTAAATCGTGTAGCGTTGAACCCATCCCGACATACTTCTTTTTTTTTACACATTTATCCCTTTATGGGAGCTACTTACCATGTTTCTTTTTTTAGTATCTCTCTCATTAATCTTTCCAAAGCGAGACAGAAGTCAGACGGTGAGCTAATAGATTAACTCATAGTGAGTGGCATTAAGGCCTCTGCTACACTCTTTAGTAGGACCTCCCTTACCAGCCTTTGTGAGCAGCCTCTATATCCATGAAACTGAACCGTTGTTTCAGCTTTGGCAATGTAAGCAAAAACCGCTCTCTTATTCCGTCCCTAAACCGACCGGCGCCCCCAAGATATTCCCAAACATCCTCAGCTTGCAACAGTTAAAGCCCCAGAACCCGCTCTCTATCTCATCCTGGATATTACGGCTAAACGACACACTTAGTACTTTGTGGAAGTTTACGCCTGGCAGAAATGACTGCATACACGCTCAGACATCCTCACTCCTGTGTTCTCCTGCACAGATTGGCTTTAAAAGAAGAGCAAGCTGCATCTGCAAAAACGAATGTGAGATCGGAGGAGCCCCTCGGGTCCACCCTACATCCAGGAATACAGCCCCCTTAGCTTGTGAGCCTGCAATAGCAAAGACAAAAGCCATCGGCACAAATAATATACAAACGTAAGGAGGACAAGGGATCCCCTTGCCGCAAACCCCTAGGATGGCACAATGACCTCCGAAGGCTACCATTTACCAGAACCGATCCTACAGTTGGATACACATCATGCATCAACTGTATCCATTTTCACATCAAAGCCCAGACCAACACATCATATCATTAACAAAGGCCACTCCAATCCTGTCATAGGCCCTTAGCCACTTCAAGCTTCAAGCTGCCCACCCCACACGCCAACTGCTTCCTTCTCAAATATATGGCCTAGCCTCAGAATCAACTAGGATATTGGGGGTCTGAAATTAAACCATCCCAGGCAGACAAGGCACTTGAGACTCAGGAAAATAATTCCCTCCAGCAGGGCTTCAACGATTGGCTACATCTTAGCCGCAATATTTTATACACAACATTACACAGGGCTATCGGGCGCAAATCAGACACAAACTCAGGGGATCAATTTCTTGGGGATCAAAAAATATTGCGATCATCACGATAATCACGGCAAAGATGATTTGCAGATAGGCTAATTTAATATCAAAGACAACATCCTTACCCACAAACCCAGAATGCCTGGGTACACCCCGATTCATTGCCGTCAGGTCCAGGCGCTTTGTCCTTGCAGTAGAGAACACCGCCATCACAACTCTCTGGCTCAAAAGCCGCAAGAGATGAGCATTTTGTTCATCAGACACGGGGCTGCAAAGTGTCCACATGAAAGGGCCCGGGACCCGCCAGATGTGAAAATCTGTTTATAATAAGAAGCCACAGCGAATCCAAAGCCTGCCCCCTCCTCCCACGCCGTCCTCCCCCTTCAACTTCTCCACCGGTATTTTTCTTCTTCCTGTGGGCATGCATCATTTGGAAAAAATTTTGTGTCCGATCCGCACCCTGCAGCCAAGGCTGCTTGGATACTCCTGCTCTCCAGAAAACCTCTTGGCTGATTCGAGTACATATCAGGCACCCGTCTAGATGAGCAAACCGGGCCAAAGGCACACTGGATCCGCCCCCCGTAACAAAGTCATCTCCTTATCAGACTCATCAATCCTCCCAAACAAATAGATATCGGTTCCCCCCCCCCACGCCTTCAAGCCTCTCCCACACATGCAAGCCGGGCCTGAAAACCGGACCTGAGATTCCCGACCATCCTGCTCCACCACACCTCCACCCTCATCAGCAGCCACGCAATTTTCAAAGCGGAACACGTAGGCCCTCGACCTCGTTACCTTGAACCCATAAACATCAAGAAACAGAGCCGAGTGATCGACAAGTCAGTGCGAATGTTATACAGCCTCCGCCTATCATAGCAACCCAGCCAATTCATTACAACACTACCTTCCAGCCCCTCTACCCAATCCGTAGTAACCCTTGCCCCTCTCCCAGTATACGGATAGCCAACCATGGCGAGAAGAGACAGTAACCACACATCCTCCAAGGCTCACAGAAAACCCTCAATCAAACCATTCGGATGTGGTAATCTTCCCCTCTTCGCCGGGACTGGAGACTCAGATCGGTTAAAATCCCCAAAATCACCCAGGCAATCAGAAAACCCTCAGAGAACCTCAAAAATCCCAGGACGCCCTCCTCACTAATCCTCTGGGCATTAAATCCTATAATAACAAGTGAGACGCCAAGTGCGGCCTGCTCCTGGTGCGACAAAACGCAAATCAATAGTGATTGGAAGAGTAAGCTAATCAAACTCAGCATTTAGTTATTTTTTCAGTCCACAATAAACACAAAACCCTTGCTCCTCCGACACTCCACCTTAAAAACCCCTCGAAAACCAAGTTTTACACGCAGCCTACTCAGTGCTGATCCAATCCACCATCGCTCTCATCAAAAAACACAATGTCCGGCTTCCTTGGCTGGACACAGGTCCACTACTCTCTGAAACCTGTCCGTGGACTTGCCAAGCATCGGCATTCCAAAACAACGTAAACTCATTGGCTTAGCGGGCCTGGTCCCCAAGGATCCCACCATAAAAGAAGATACTAAATCACCTTGCATTTCCTTACCCGGCATTCCCACAACCCCTCCATTCCACCCCCTCGTCTTTAGATCCGACCCGCACACCCCTCACCACCCAAACCCCCACACCCGAACACCCAATGCCTCACCACCCCTATCCACCTAACACCCATCGCCAAGCCCCCAACTGAACGAACCAACTGGCACAGCCCCCTTCTCCCCAACCGCCCAACCACCCCACGCCACGCAACCGCAAGACACCCAATGCCAAAACACCCCACTGCCGCCCGATCCCCTCAATCCCAAAACAAGCCGGCCCCTCCCCAAACCACATACCCGATCAAACCGACGCCGTCCCTGACCCCAACTGAAAACCACCTTCCCATATCAACACCCGTCCCCTGCGAGACCCACCGAGGCACCGCACTGTCCACACACACCCCAAAGCCCCTTAAAAAAATGCTCGAAATCCGAGTAAGGCAAAATAAACTCATCATTCTATGTTAG
>VALG01004101.1:10179-20523 GCA_009835305.1 Ipomoea purpurea | reverse complement strand
GCAGCAATGTTTTTCAGGTTGACACCATGTTTGTGTTCGTTTTTAGCAGGTTTATCATCCAAGAAACCCGCTCCCTCCCATATTTCTATGACAATGTATATACTATCCTTCATGACAAGGGATTGATTTGTTGTCCTCTTGATATGGTAGTGTTTCTCTCGGCAATTTTCCAGTTATGAAGTATCCAAGGACCCCAAGTGTCCTTAATTGTGAAATGTAGTCGATCTCATGAATGCATTTACCAGGATCTTTATAAAGTCGTTCATCAATTAGTTGCACTGAGAATAGACTAGCATAATTTCGTTCCACCACACAGTAGTGTGCGAGTATTACATTTATGCATATATAAATGTGTTATCAACATGCGCGCGATATGAAATAGTATTGCAGTAAAAGGTCGAGGGAATTGTACGACCCAATAATCAGAATGTTATTGTAAGGTTCCTGATAATGTGCTATGATATACTTTTATGCATTCCCATCCAATGACTTGTTCATTTATCTCACAGATCTCATAGTTTCTATATCACATAATCAAAAAGAATACCAATTATCATAATTCTCGATTTTTTATTTTTCTAGATTTCTTGTATCATAGTGTTAGAGCATTACTGTATAGTATACAACGGAGCGTGTGCGATTTAATCTCATAATATAATCAAATAGCATTGGATCTTTCTATAATCTAAAGTATCTCCGTGAAGTAACGCATTGTTAATGTCCATTTTGATTGAAATGAATGCCGAGGACTTAGATACTTGCAGTTTGCGAGAAGGTTCGAATAGTTGTAATTCTGCTAACTGAAAAAGTCTCCAAGTAATCTATACCAAGCTGCGATTACGCCTTTCGCAACTAATCTCGCTTTGTGTCGTTCGAATGGTGCCAGTCTGCCTTTAGCTTGGTTTTTGGTTAGACCCCATTTAAATATCCTTATATGGGATGTTTGCGAGGTTGGGGAGGATCTTTTCAAAAGAGTTCCCTTGTCCGGTTCTTTATATCTGGATGCTTCTAATTCTGGCCATCCATAAAGCTCCTCTCCGCATTGTTTGTTTGGAGTTGTGAATATTGTTTTCGGTTCACTGATATGGTCATATACTGTGACCATCACTCTATAATAAGAAGAACTACACTTTGAATGATTAGGCTCAATCATCGATACATAATAAAAAATTACTAAGGGATTTAAATATATGAAAAAAAAATATTTCATTGAAACAAAAGTATGAACACTTTCAAAATTTTATAAAGTCATCAGTGTTTATAATTTTAGAAGAGTTGAAGAGAAATGTTATCTCATAGTAGATAAAAAAAAAAAAAAAAAACGCAAGTTAGTTTGAGATTGCCATCCATGAAACAATGCACAAATATATAACCATTATTCTATATATCACAGCAGTTATTAACTATAGGGCAGAATTTAGCGTGTACTCTGTGTGTAACATTTTATTGGGACATTCTGGCACCCCCCCGAGGGGGTGTGTCATTCGTTTCTACCAAAGCCTCAGTTGTGAGAGTTACACTTATTAATTTTGAGATTAAAATTTCAATTATAGAGCTTCTCGACAATAACAAATAATATATAAGCATCATTTGGACCTATGTAACATTCCCTTGCTCCATCAAGTCACACGAACAACACATATGCACACAGCATCTAACCATTTAATGGCATGCTATCCTATGCAATTTCTATATTGTTCCAGTGATACATTGAACATATGTTATATCGGCACTGGTTTCATTTTTTATTTGGCTAAAAAAAGAAGAAGCTGTGTATTCACACGTGAGGCTCTCCATATGATCCTGTCACGGTATGTATGCCTATTGTGGTGTTATTGATCATGAATTTGTTTGAAAGTCGATAGACTTCATGACTATAACATGATAGCGACATTATTATGGCATTGAGATGGATCAGAGGTATAGATCGAGGCAATTATCCCTAAAACACTCTGGTGCTCTGTTATCTGTCATAGTAGATATTGCCTTTTACATAAATGCAACATCATCTGAATACAAGTATGGGAATTTATTGTTCATGTCAAATCATATTATTGATGGCAGTATATACATATTAATTATAGAATATGCAGAACGCATCCAAATATGAGAGATACAGTTTAATATATTGAGCTCCTAATTGAGCCATCTTCTGTGTCTGGATGATTGAAAATGAGGTGGAGGCATAAGCATAAGCCCAATGATTATACTGATAATGTTGTTATGACATCTTCATTTCATAAAGATTGTCTTTCTAGTAATCAGATTTATTCCATCATTCCCTGGATATATACGGGACAGTGTGGCAACCTGAATAGGATTTGGAACGGCGGTTTTATAAGATAATATATTAATTACGGCATGCTAAGACACATTGCCGGAACTAACTGATACCGGCAAACTCTATTTAATTACTAGCTTTACGGAATCTTTATATGACATTTCTCCACAAAGCACCTCAAGAGGTGCGTGTAATGTTTTCAATACGCTCCATCCACCTACTATATAAGGGATAGGGTTTGAATATAGCATAGTGAGGAATGTAGTTAAACCACAACTTCCATATTTGAAGTTTATATTATCCCATGCCATTCTAAAGCTAATGCACGACATGAAGAATATACTACTGTCTGGTTGATATCCTAGGGGTGTATCACATAGTAGTGAGCCACACCGCACTGGCGTGAAACACATTACTCATTATCTAGTTTGCCCAGGTGCACCAAAGCAGCCTCGGTCTTTTAAGTTGGATTCATTACTCTATTTTCTTCCTTGCTGTTTTTCGTTTTATTAATGTCGTTATTTTCTATCAGGCTATTATTCGTTTATTGATGGACATCTCTTTCTACTACATAACCATAACAAGGTATCAAGTCACAGTAATATTAGTGTTCACGAATATCCGTTCCACTGAGATGGGCTTCTTGTAAGCTAAGAATATATGATGCTACAATCTGATAAACATCCAGTTAGCTAGTAATCCAACTATTTCTTTTCTAGAAGCTAGACTGCTAACTTGTAACGAATGGTGTTTGATAAGTATTCTCACGCAAAAGATTAACTTAAATAGGTATAACAAGGCAAAACAAAGAGCGCCGGGATATGTGGTAATAGATTATCGTTAAGCTAAGAGGCCAAATATTTGTACTGAAAGGGGTATTTAAGGAATTGAAATCAAGGCATAGGGCAAGTGAGAATGCACAAAAGTGTCAAATACACAACAACTCTCGTAGCTATTTGAATGCTTGGCAGGTACGTAATCTCTCCACCCTTCCAATTTCAAATTAAACTCCACGTTTCCGTGCAACAATTCCGAAACCAAAATTGTGCCCAAGCAGCAATCGAATCTTGCAGAGGTCATACAAACTCCTTAAGATCTCACAAACCGAATATAGCTACCCTCAGTATTAGGGCAATAGATGTGTGATAGGTGTTTTTGGTCTAGTGTTACATTTAGCTTCTACTCTCCGTGAGTTCTTCACTACTACCACTTATAACTTCATTCATGTTTCAAATTACTCCGAAATCAAAGCATATAATTGGGATCAACAATTATACTTTCAATTTCACAACAACCCCAAATTCACCAACTAACTTGTTAACCTATTAGAACTGTGGTATTATCTACTTTTACATTTTAATACTAATGCCCAAGATAATCCCCCTTTTGCCAATACAAGCTCAAATAGGCATCAATAGAAGAAATCAAACGCAAATCAAGTCCTAAAACACTTAGCTACTCATAATGCTATAAAAATAGATCACAATATTAAAGGGTAATTGAAGCCATAGATGAAAAAGTAAAGAGAAGAGATAATAAGAAAACTTCCATTGAAAGTCTTTGAAATCCAAATTTGCAATGTTCTTGAGCTTTGAAATGGAAAGAAACAACAAATCTACACTAATCTATAACTATTCTAAACTAACCCTAACTAGAGAACTGAAAGGAAAAATGAAAGATAAATGAAAAGAGTACTTTTGGGGTGGAAAAATCCTTATAAGGGTCAAAAATGCGGCTGTCAAAAAGTACAGAGGCTGGCCTTCTGGCCAACCCACTGTGGGCAGAAAGGCCATTGTGTACTGGCCCAGTGGCCCACGGGTTGGCCACGGCCTGTGGCCATACCCCGTGGCCACGCAGACCAGTGATTTTTCTGTTGGTACTCCGTGACTGTATTTACTAAGGTATTTTTCACCTCTAAATCGTTTGAATTAGGGCCTTTGGTGCTTGAATAGAAAGTTGTAGCCCGTCCAAAGTAAGCTTTCCAATGATATTAAAATATTAATCTTGGTTTGGGACATTCCTACGCCAGAGATATGATCAAAAAATCGAGCGTGGACGATTGTGTGCCGGAGATTTCAATTTCTTGCTCTTTTGCTCAACTTTTGCCTTTGTTTGTCCAAAATGACCAAAGACCAAATAAACACACCCATAATTTGGCTCTCTAAAAGGTGTTTCTCCATCCCTTCATTAGCTTCTCATTGACTCAACATTGGCTCTACAAGGCATGCCCAAAATGCCCAAAAATCACTCAATTCATCCTAATCAGTCAGAATTACACATAAACACCAAATGAATCAATGAGGATACTTTAGGCAAAAATATAACAAATAGACAGGAAAATAAGCTTAAATGCAAGGTGAAATTATAAACTTTTAGACTCTTATCAACTCCCCCACACTTAAACCTTTGCTTGTCCTCAAGCAAAAACAAGGACTAAACCACCAATATAGCACTGAAGTTGATCATATTCCCACTTTGCACAACTTAACAAACCACAATCCAACTCGACGCAACACAACTTGTTTCAAGAACCATCTTAGCATTCCACACAAGTTCCATTCTCAAGCCAATAACCAAGTACCAATTATCACTCCATAAAAATTTTTGCGATGAAATCGGTGTTGAATAAATTATTTTGAGCCATTTCTAAATAAATTCAACACCAAGACTTGATTTTAAAACCAACATCCTAAATTTTCCGGTACCTCGTGTACCAAGTTTTGAACTGAGAAACCTATCTGAGTGAAACCGGAAGAATTTTGAAAAGCCTAAATCAAGTGTTTATCTAGAAATCATTTTGGGAAAATTCATTTTCAACCCCAAACTATTTTAAATAGCAAATCTAGCCTTTGGTTCATGGAGCATGGTGGACCACAAGTTATCCAAACTTTGTCTGATAACATTTTTCTAGTCAAGCTTTTGCCCTTTTGCCCTCCTCCAATCATGAGGGATCATCCTAGGGTTTTGTGCCTCTATATAATGAGCCATTATCAGACTTTGCCTCTTTGATTCCACTCTTGGCTTCCCAACCTTTAGCTGCAAAACAAGAAGAAAACATAGTAAGATTTCTATCTTCTCTTCTCATCCATTCATTTTCCTCCTAAGCCTTCGTCCTTTCTCTGAGAACTTGGTAGTGAGTTGTTGTGTGGTTGTTTGGGATGTTTAGGAGGTGAATAAGGGGGAATCTAGCTTGGGAAGAAGGTGGAATCCAATCAAGAAGAAGAAAGTTTCAAAGGTATAACCCCATGGACTCCCAAGCTATTTATAAGACTCTGTGAAGTCTATTTTGTGGTAGAAATGAGTAGAAAGGCTAGATTATTGAAATGTTTGAGCTATTAAGCGGTCTATTGCTAATCTATGTTGTGATGTTAAGGTTTTAGAAGTGTTAGAATGCCTGAAATAATTTTTGCAGGTGAAAGAGATCATCTGGTGCACAAGGCAGTGTGCACCAGACAGTCTCACGGACCTAGCCAACGGCCCTAGACAGGAGCCGTTGGCTAGCCCCGTGAGTAGGCGGCCCCATGGCACGACTTAGGAGAGGGCCGTTGCCCTGAGCCGTGGAATTGACGAGCCAAGGGGCGAGACTCGTCAAGTCCCGCCAAGAGCCCCGTTGAGTAGAACCTGTGTAGTGGTCGAGCCCTTGTGGCTCAGCTACATGTCGTTTCGAACCAGAAGTCGCGGGCCTTTGTGGCTCGGAACCTCGGGGTCGTCTTGACGCACGCTTTGGCTTTGATTTTGTTGAATTTGGTGAAGATTAGAGCATTTTATGATAGGTTTTCTGGAGATAAATGTTGCAGATTGTGGTTTGAGTTGTTACAGTGAAAGAAAATGTTGAAGTTTCAGACTTTGATTTATCCATATGATAAGCATGTTATTATTTGATTCTTAATTAGAGAAGCATGAACATTATTTGTTAAGAGTTTTGCTAGAAAAGCATGCTTAAAGTGTATATGATGATTCATTGAGATTATTGTCAAGTTCCTAAATGTTGAAGTGTACAGAGCATGTCTATCTTGAATATGATTATACTGAGAATGAGTCTAAGCTGAGTATTTTGTGGTTCAAGTGCATGTTAAATATTTGCTAAGTGCTTGTTAAGAAGATTTGTCAAGTTATGAATTACAAGCGTGATTTATTGATTTATTTGAGAATCCACAGTGCATAGAAATGGAAGCATGATTACAGTAAATTGTCTTTGAGCATACCATGTTTTTTAAAGTGCATAAGTGGCCAACGTGACCTAAGTATTATTTTCCAAAAACTCATATCTATGTTGGAAATTCATTATCTTGTCATATTGAGAATGTGTTGAGAGTTATGTGCATATTTGCATAAGATAAATGCTTCATGATTTGAGTTGCATGAGTGATATCTTATATTATATCTTATTGTGAGGAAAATCTTGTTTTGGAGGACCCGTTTGGACTATGTCCTTTCGGAGTAAAAGAGAAAGAAACGAACATTGCAATCTGATATATGTAACACGCGTATTCCCACGTTACAGGTTGGAAACTGCCCGCCAGCTTGGAATCCTGGTTAAGGGTGTGCTGTACACTGATAGTTTGATACCTGATTTCACAGAGTTTGAGTTTTGGAACCACGAGATTGGTTCTGTGGGGCGGGAGAGAGAGTTCGCCGGCTAGACGCCGAACCCAATAGTGTTCATTCACATTATTGGTGGAAGTCCTGACCTCGCCCACGAGTTAAAGAGAAAGTGAGTCATTGCGACTCTAAGAAAGCGAGTCATTGAGACTCTAAGAAAGGGAGAAGCAAAACGAGTCATCTTTGGCCCTAAGAAACTCCACAGAAAATATTATTTTTACAAAAGAGTGTATATGCATACCTATACTTATGGTATAGCATCATCTTATGAGTTATATGTCTTGCACGAGATGCATGATTTAGTAGCACGAGATTGCTATGAGTTTATATGTCTTGCACGAGATTGCATGATTAGTAGCACGAGATTGCTTATGGATTATATGTCTTGCACGAAAATTACATGATTAGTGCATGAGGTTGCTTATTTGAGATATTTGATAGCATGAGATTGCTTTTTAGAGATATTTGATTTTAGAATGAGATTGCTTATTTGAATTATATGAGAAACATGAGATTGTTGAGTCTTGAGAAAGCTTTAAATTATGTTTACAAGTTTGAGGTGTGATGTGACTGTTGTGTATATAAGCATGCCTATTCGTTTATTAGGATGCAAGCATCTAGAATTATGTCAATTATGATTAAGTGATGTAAGTTGAAATTGTTTCTGATCTTATGAATGTGAAACAAATGTCTTTCCAATGATTTATCCTGTATTACTTATATAGGGTTTGAAGTGCGTATACTTAGATTCGTTGCTAACGAGTTTCCAACTGTTTTCTACTTGCTTGGTGTTAACCCTTTTCAGGGTGGGCCCAGTTCGTTAGAAAGAGAGCCACAGAGTTAAGGATGTTTAGTTTAGGCTTAGATAACTTTGTAGTTAACTCTTTTGATATTCTCTGGATTTGTAGATTGCTACTTCTTCTGTTTTGAATAATGTTGAACACCCGGGGCTTGTTCCCCAAGTTTGGTTGTAGTATTTAAGGTTTTGACTCTTTTAGATTTACTTTTTTATTAGGCCTGGCCCAAGTCATCGTGGGCAGTGACCTGTGGCCGGTGACACCTCTTTTATGTATCTATTTAATTTTATTTAAATTCTGCCTGCTTTTGTTTATCTTTAAAGGTGTAGGTTTGTTAATTTAAGTTAAGAAAAATGGGGTGTCTACAACTGCCGGACTGGAAAGGGGCGTAACATTCACTCACGACTGGACCCGCGGATTGTAGATAATTTCGCGGATGGACTGATCCTTAAACAACGAACGTACGTGTCAAAGAGATTCAACCGAGACCGAGTTAGTACACACAATTTTAGAAAAACCGAAACAAGGGTTTTTTTGTAGACTTGGTCCACACTAACACTTTTGTCAGATAAAATTGAAGGGACCGCTCTTAGACCAGTAACAACTGACCCCAGTGTGGAGATATGCAGAAGGACTTACCATCACCCAACATGACTTCATCAGGTCCTGTGTAGTCATTCAGCGTGTGAAGGAACAAGGTGTCATTCACAGTGTAGTGGGAAGCCCCTGAGTCCATGAGCCACGACTGAGTAGGCGTGTGGGCAGTAGCGGTAGCGTGAATTGAAGGTGGTGGGCGCGAAGTGTTTTGCAGCTCGAGCACAGGTACACCATTCTCCTTCAGGAACTTGGCTAACTTGCTTCCGGCAGTACTTGGTGTCATGGCCGGGATAATCACAGTAATTGCAATACATGGCTTGCCGGTTACTGGAATTCCGTGATTTACTTGGTGTCATGGCCGGGATAATCACAGTAATTGCAGTACCTGGCTTGCCAGTTACTGGAATTCCGTGATTGACGCTCGTTGGAGAAGCGCGAGCCACCTCTCCCACACCTGGCAGGCCCTTGAGACTGAGTATCAGTGTATCGCCTCTGGGTAACATTGGTCGTGGGCATATGGACATGGGAGGCAGCTTCATTATCCTTCAGCAGACGTTCGTAGTTGGTGAGAACGTCATGTAGTTCCCCAAACGAAATTGCATCGGTTCGGACACGAAGGGCCGCCACTATAGAGTTGTATTCATCACCGAGCTGGGTGAATATGTGGACAACGAGATCCTCCTCCGAAACCGATCTTTGGGCTAAAGCTAAATCATCGGAAATTGAGCGCATATCCCTCATATAGGCATCAATCGTCTGGTTTGATCTAGGATTCTTGGCAAGCTTCACTTTAAGTGAAACAATTCGACTCCGCGATGCGACGGCACAACTAACGGACAAACGAGTCCATGCATCATGGGCAGATGGGCAGATAGAATTATAATATTCCGCAGGTAAGCTAGGAACTCTTACCCAGGCCAGAATCTTCTCCGTGGCATCATTGTAAGGGTCGAAGTCCGGCTCCTAGGGCTTCACGATCAGGTAATGATCTAAAACCATCCAGGGGCCTTCATACATCGCGAACTCAAGGTCATCGATCGATATGAATCGCACCAGGAAATATTCGTTGGCATGGCGATTAGCTCCAGATTTCCTTTTGGTTTCCACATGGATGTGAGTCGTCGTCGGAGGTACGCATACCCCACCCGGCGACCCAACACCTTAACAATCAGAGCCGAGCGCCAGGGTGCCCGGATCGCTTCCACTTCCTTCTTGGTTAGCCTGATCGTGGGGCAGAGGGGGTCATCATCCTCCTCCACTTCAATGTCGTCGCAGTCGGTCTCTTGGTCAGAGGGGACGTGATGCGCATCCAGGCTCTCGCTGCTGCTCCGTCCGACCACACTTTCCGCATACGTCCTTTGCGGCGCTGCTACCACCTGGATCGACTCCGGAGCTGACGCAGGTGGTGTCGTCGCCGTCCCATTCTGATCCATCGGTGCAGGCCAAACAGCCACTTCCTCCATCGCATCATCCGGTGTCTCATGCACTATCTCCACTTCGCCCATGCTCTGCTTTCCAATGTTATCGCTCACCGTAGGCACAGCTTGCACGATCTCAGCCCGTTTGGGCTTCTTCGTGCTTCGGACCAAGAGATCCAGATCTTCAGATGATCGCTCGGAAGAAAAGTTTTCCGTTCTCTCCATTCCCGGCCTATCAAATTTAGCGAGATTACGATGATTACAATATTTAAATTAATAAATACAAAAGTATTATTACAATCTTTATACATCAATAATTTACATAAGCATTATTGACTCTGCGCGCAATTTTTCATAAGCCGGTGGTATTGTCCCTATTTAACGTAAACCATTAAAGTGTGTTTATTGGCATTGCATATGTGAATCAAAGCTAAGCCTATTGGTTAATTTAATTAAGGACAAAATTATATATAATAAAAGTCTTTGTTATCAAGTAAGGAACAAAAATCATCAAAATCACTACTTCGTAAAAAATTGGAGGAACATTAATAATGCTCACCACAACAATTGAGGGACTAAATAAAATTACTATTTCATATAAATATAAAAATGAAAAATACTATTTTAAAAACAAAATCACTCTGCCCCC
>VALG01004101.1:0-10100 GCA_009835305.1 Ipomoea purpurea | reverse complement strand
CACTCTCGGTAGTAGGGATCGGTGCTATACTAGAATAGTTAGTAGTAATTCGGGATAGAGTTCACTCATTTTAGTGTATCTTTCGTGTACTTTTTACGATGTGTGTTCCCCATAGTCTTTTAATTTGATATCATCTTTTCTCTTTTCTGCTAATTGTTTTTGTGTGGCGCGCTTGTCGTTTAACTGGTTCCGGTTGTTCAGTTGTTCATTATTGTGTAGTGGTTTGTTTATAGTTTGTAATTGGAGAGAGTTGAATTGTAGTTTGGTTAATGGTGTTGTGGGTGTGTACTGAAATTTTTGTCTTTATTTGTCGTTGTGTGTTTATTGGGATTTAGGTATTTTGTGGTTATTTGTGTTTATTTTATGGTTTGGGCAGGTTTATTGACGGGATTAATTTGGTAGTTGTTTATGGGTGTTTGATATTTTTTGAGATCAAAGGGTACCACTGTGATACATTCTTAAATGCGCTCCTTCCTCTTTTGGATACGTCCGGTACGAGTGCGCAAATGGATGCAATAACATTTCATTCGGCTTCCCTTCCTTCCCCCTCTGAATGGTATGCATGGGGGCTCCGAACTTTGGTTTGTCTACCACTGTCCAAATCCACTACCCAAATGGAGAGGGTTTGTTCTCTTTCCCCCTTTTTTGGTGTCACTAAAAATGGACTTATTTTCTATATCCGTGCTCTCTTTCTTTGGTATGGATAAAGGTTTTTTTCTTTCCCTGTTTTGCCACCGAGTTTTTGTAACGTAGTGCTAGCCATTCCTTGGAAAAATCCTTAATTGTGTTCCTTCTTTATCATTTGGATTTTTTTCTTATCCTTTATGTGTCATTCCCTGTCAAGTTGTTCTTCGTGGATCCTCAAACTCCACTTTAGTTATTCGTATTTTCAAGCATTTTCAATGTTTTGTCTAATGTTTGTGTGTTAGGTCATTTTTACTCTAAGAGGTATGTTGGGAAATCTCTTGTCTTTTTTTCTAAAGGGCTAGAACGTTAGTAAGTCTCTAGTCATCAATATGGAAATGTTATATAAAAATGTTTCTATCTATGATTATTGTGTTATGTAGTATTTTCATTTGTCACGTGCTTACCAAGGTTTGCCTTTAGTTGCCTTACGTGTTTCAACCTGTCGCGTACCGATGGGTAGAACTTTTGAGTTTGGCGTTTTCTTTTTGTGGGTTATCATTTTGTTTTAGTTTTTTCGTTTCATTCGAATTTCTTCTATATTGTTGTGTGATCAGATTGATACAATGTGCGCGTGTATTTCATCTCTTTTCTACATTTCATTTCTTATTGCTTGCATCAGTTTGCTGATTCTTAGATTGCTTGTTCATTGCGTCCATTCATTTGTTGATTCGGTGTCGACCGCCTTATTTTAAATCAGCTGGTAAGCAGTGCTTTAACTTTTTTCAAATAATCAAGTGAAGGTTTTCTATCACTAATTAGTGTTTCGTTGTTTGAGTTTTATTAGGAATCTCGAAGATCAGCCTTTATAAGGTGGGGCTGATTCCCCTTGTGTCGGGGTTCTTCTTTTCTTCCTCCTGTATTATCCCCTGCTTTTTCTTACTTGAATTTTTTTCGAATTTTCTTTACTTCCCGAGATGTTTATTGTTTGTTTTTGGAGTTGTCAAGGCTTTTCGAATCTGTCTCACATTAAACACATATTTATCTCTATCTTGCTTCACTCTTTTGTGTTCTTTTTCTTTATTTAAGATATCAGCGGCATGAAAGGGAATAGTCTGATCATCCATGGTTGATTTTCTTTCATTTTTTTTTTATTTTTTTCGCTCAATTCATTCTCTTTGTTTTTGAATAGATACTTGCTAGAAAGAATGACTTCTTTTTGGATGCCTTTCCTTAAGATTTCCCTTATGAAGACCATTAACTTTTCTCCTGTTCACCATTTGCTGACCTAATCGGTTCCTATATTTTATATATTTACTTTCAATTCCATGACTTCTGGTCTATGATCTGAGTGTGACTTGCTTATTTATGTTTTGGTTATAGTTGATGGGACTTGTATGATATTCCATAATTTACACTAATGGACTTTCAAAACTTGCAGAGTACTTCATATCAATTTGTTCTTAACTAGTCGAATGTATTTTCTTCTCTTTTTTTGATTTCAATTCGGATTTTTCCTCCGGGAGTATATTTGGTAGAATAAATTGTTCATATATCTGTGCAAAACTCAAAATGATCAAAGATAGGTGGTTATCCAAAGTGATATTCATGTTATGGAGAAAGTCATAACTAATTCCCTTTTATATATCATGTTTTAAGACATGGGCATATAGACCAGTTACGCTCTTATGAACGATTAATTCATGTGTTCAATTAGCATTGTTTTTTTTGTCATTTTTAGCTATGCTTGAAAAATATTCAGGAGATGTCTTTCATATTATATACATATATTTATTCTTCTATTTGTTTAACGAAATCATGTCACACATATCCTTTGTTGTTTGTATTGCATGTTTGATTTATTAACTTTTTTCTTCTTAATTTTGAGCATTTTTTTGCTTTGCAATATGGCCCCTTGTAGAGTCTGGTTGTGAGGAATGTTGACCGGTGTTGACTTACTTGGGTCTCCATGGAGTATGTGTGTTCTCGTTGTGCATGGTTTTCTAACCTTTGGTGCCTTTTGTAGAGTTTATTTTGGTCGTGGGTGGGTTATAAAGTTGTGAGATTATGATGAGGTTTTTTGGTGGTTGTCGGCGTATGGATGGGGTGTCTCTGTTTAAGGGGTAGAAGAGATGAGTTATAGTAAAATATATATGAAAAAATATAAAAAAATAAAAAAAGAAATAAGAGTAAAGAAAAATATAAATAAAAAATAATGTTATTTTTTGGATTTTTTCATAAATTTTATTACTTTAGAGGATTGTGGTGCGATTGTTTTTTTAGTTTTTGGTTTACTGTGTTTTAGGTATTAGGGGTTAGTTTTTGTTTTTAGCCGTTTCTGTTTGTAGGTGCTTTTTATTTGTATGTGATCTGAAAATGCTCCTTATATTATTTGCTGGTTTGAAAATATGAGAGGAATTTGGTCGTTCTTAGTATATTTTAGGTTTGGAAAAATTTAGCTTTTTCTCAGAATGAATTAGTGAGACATTGAGAGAAGACATGCAAATGAAGTATTTTTGCTGAATATAGATGGATGGATCATTTTAGTATTCTCATAACCATTAATTCATTATAGAAAGTAGTTATAGTGATCTATAGTTAACATTTCATTCTTCTGAACACTGATGTATTTTGATATTTTTTATGAGATTTTGTTTTCGTATACAATGGTTGCCAGGTAAACTTTATGACTTTACAGATGATTCTGTTTAGTTTGTATAAATACTTTATAGTATAATTATTACATGTGTATACGTGTAGGTCAGAGACGTAGATCTAGAACAGCATTAAATGGGGATTAACTTTAATGTTTTTGATGCCATATTATTATAAGATTCGTGGAGTTCTTTTTTTTGTTTTTTTAATGTGTAATCCAATATAAAAAAATGTCTTTGATATATTGCTACATAATCAATTATACTGTATTTTAATACATTATCACAAAGTTTTGTTAATACATTCTATATTTTTATGACGTGTTATTAATCGAAATTAAATTTTCGAACTAATGAGCAGTTAAGGATATGATAGGAATTAAGTTTACTTGCTCTTTTCGATCTTATGCCACTCTGCTCTGTGTTTGGAGTATTTTTTCACACAAAGAGGCTTTGTCAGAATATCTGCTATTTTTTTTTTCTTTTGTACGGTTGATTCGACCTTTCGATGTCTGTTCTTAATTTTCATAACATTATACTGCGTGTTAATGATTAATGGGATGTTCGGGATATCACTTATGTGCTGATTTTTCTTTGTGATTGAATTGAAGTATCTTGGGGTTTTGAGAAACTTGCTATAGGCGTAGTTTATCACAGAAAAAATTATACTTCATTGTATCTTATTATTTGTTCCTTTAAATCTTGTTAGTTGTTTCATTTATCATTGTAGAGAATCTTGCTCTTTTGCAGCTTGGATTTATATCGCTTTTTGGCTGTGTTTGTGTGGCACATGAGTTTTGCTCTTTCTTAATATCGTATTTGGACATCTAACTTTCCTTCCACAACAAACCTCCCTAAGATTATTTCTGTATGTTCATGAGTTAGTAGGTATGCTGTGTTTCGGTATCTTGGTTGCACCTCTGAAAGATTCTTGCAACTGAAATAAGACCGTTAGTGCGAGATAATTTCATGTCTTGTTAGAATACCATAATTCTAGATTTAATGTTTCTTATATTCTTATATTTTACAAGGTTTGTGTGTTTGCTTTTTTTTTGGCTTTGATTGGAATCTTGCTTCTCATTACACCTCACTGCTTATATGTATTTAATATATCGGTATGTTACTATGGCAGTGTAGATAATTAATAAAGATTCCTAATCTTCCTCGAAATTGACCGTTTTGGTTTTCTAACTCTTTGTTTCCTTTCATCGTCTTTTTGTTTACTATTTTGTTAGGCTGATTTTGCGCTCATGGGATTTTTCATTGATACTTTTTTTTCTTGCTTGACCAAATCTTTATATAAGATTCTTGTGATTTTGGCCCTGATTATGAGTTCTTTCCTTCAGTTGTTATGCATAGCTTAGAAAATTTCTCACACAACAACTTATTTATATTTATATATACTTTGTATCTAAATTAATTTTTTTTATTTTATTTTTATGTGGCTGGGGTGGTGGTGTTATATGACGTGTTGTGTTAATTGGGAGGTTTTTTTATTTTGGGGTGATGATTGATTATATCGTCTTTTCTTGAATTAAATATGGTTTGCCAACAGGCCTTTGGGGTAAACCCACAAAAAACTTAATTAAGAACATTGATAGGGTGTCATACCCAAGCCTCTCGGGATAACCCACAGTGTGTGTAACCTCTTTGAAAAAGCCTAACCTTGGTCAAAGACGACAGATGTAGTTTCGTGGGGGTGCCAGAAAACTAGTGCTGCGTGAGGTGCATGAACGTGAGAGTCGGTCCTATGTGTTGAAGCTAAGGAAGCTGAGTGTGTGTGAGAGTGTGCCTTAAAGGTATCCTATTAGCTCTCATTAGGAACGAACCAACGTCCATTCCACTTTTAGAAAGGTTTGAGAAGTGAGTCAGGAGAGAGCAGAACCGAAACGATGTTCGGTTCAGGGACTGCGTAAACATTACGTATACTGAGATTGGGGTGTAGATGGTGTGAGTGGCTGATTCATTTGGTATGGTTTCTCGAAGATGAGCCAAAACCTCTCAGGAGGCTGCTAGCGAGATTGACGCGGGGTGCTTTCTGGAAAGGGCTATCAAGTGAGCTAGACTCAATAAAAGATCCATCGACACATGGGAAGTTGGTAGAATTCCAAACAGGGGCTAAGCTATTGCGTTGCAAGTGGATTTTCAAAAAGAAAATTAAGACCCGATGGTCAATGAGAGGTTTCAAGGCAAGACTTGTGCAAAGCTACAAAAGGAAGTGTTGGGGAAGATTACTTCTGTACCTACTCACCTGCTGACAAAATTAGCAGACAGATATGGGGCCTATTCGCGTTGGCGTGCAGCGCACAAGTGACAGTCCATCAAAATGGATGTCAAGACGGCTTCCTAAAGATGGGGATCGTAGGAGGAGAGATCTACATGGGAACAAGCGGCTGGTTGGCGTTGGACCCAGGACAAGAAGGGACAAGGTGTGTAGACTGATAAGTCCCTGTTACGGCGTGTAAACAAGCTCGCCAAACAGTGTATGAAACATTTCATGGGAACACTAGATGGATTTTGAGGATACATGACTCAACAGTCAGACTATGTCCTATACGGCGAATAGATGTTGAGTCAAGTGTGGTATCATCTGCATCTACGTTGATGACTGGCTAATATCTTGCAGTTCTAATGTCAACGCAGGAATGAATAATAGAGACTTTAAAATAGTCTGCTGTGAGAGAGATTTACTTATGAAGGATCTTGGGGTGAGGATTCCAGATGTATAATACTTGGGAGGTAAAGTGTCACCCGAGATTAGAATGACTACAAGCCTGTTTTTTTTCACTATATGGACTATATCACTGAAAAACTGTTAAGAAAGTTCGACATTTGTTATCTAAGGGCTCTTCCGCCTCAACGCCCATCAATTGGATCTCTAAGTGTAAAGGGTTGGCAAACACACTGGAGCAGGGGTAACACAAAGAAGATTCATGCGACAAACTAATTGGGAGCTTGGCAATGTTCTTGGAATGAATTACACTCGACTCCTAATATTGCTCTTGCCTGGTTAAGCAGGTGTTTTAGTCGGTACACTCACAACCCGAGTGAAACCCATTGCTGCACTAAAACGTGTATTGCGCTACCTAAGAGGTACAATCGAATGGGGCTTATTTGGAATTACTGGGTTTCCAAAGTTCTAGGGGATATTGGTGACGCTAAACTGTGTCGTACGATGATTCGTGATCCGATGCAGTTCCACATCGTGGGGTACGGTAGTTTCTCACCCGGCAGGAGAGTGGTGGAGCAGCTGCTATGCTCATGAAATCAATAAACTTTTAATCGCATGCATAGCCAGATTCAAAATGGTACAGCTGGGGGTTCATAGCTTAGATCTGGCTGGGCAAGAGGACTGATAGTGGTCTAGAGGAATAGAGCCTACTGGCAGACATAGCCGTTGTGGGGGGAATTCCACTCCATCAGTTGCCTGTAATTGGACCTCGAGGCGATTATACTGCATATGTGTAAGCAAAAAATAGTTTTATAACGGAGAAAAGAAGACACATACTGATCAGCATGAGTCTGCTAAGGGCAGTTATAGTAAATGGTGTAGTCACACTGAATATGTGAAATCAGGGGAGGACATTGCCAGATCCTCAATTACGAAAGGGCTAAACAGGAAGGTCATCCTGATACGTCAAGAGACATGGGGTTAATATAATAAATGGTAATATGGAAACCATTAAATTCCTGTGGTTCTCATCTGAACATAGAAGATCGCTGCTCAATAAACTGATGTGTGCCACCAGATTAAAACTACCACTTCTCAAAGAGTTCAAGACTCAGTTCATCCTGAGAAGAAGTTATCTCAGCGTCACTACGTGCCAGGTTCAAGTTCTACACTGGCATTTAAAGATCGGTTGACTTCAAGGCTCACAATCCTTGAATAGTGTGGGGGATTTTGGAAATTGGCATTCAAGAATGGGTTTAACTTTAATTTTATTGGCTTTAAGGCTTCTTCCCACATTGGTTTCCTAGAAGGAAATTTTCCCACCTTTTTAATACCACATTACCAAAATGGGTTCTTGAAATGTTTTCAAGGAGAGAGGAAAAGGGGAAGTCCGCGCGCGGCGCCGCCGCCGCCCGCGGCCTCCTGCCGACGGCGGTGTGGTCAAAGTTCTTGTTTTGCTGTCCGAATTTTTCGAATTTAATTAGCTTCTACTTTGTCCGATTTTTGCGCTCCGGAAGTGTCTTGTGGCCTAGGGAAGAAAATCGGCCGAACAATTATAAGCGTAAGCCTTGGTACTTTTTGACGTTATTCTTTGTTGCGGTGAGTCGGAAGGCCGTTGATTCGACTTAGTATAAATACCAGGCCTTCCAAACCTCATTTCACAAGAATAATTCCAGAGTCGTGAATACAATATTCTCTTGCTTGTGAGAAGGAATTTATACGCTGAGGTAGTCTGTGTATGTGCTGGGGTCGGAAGCAACCGGCGTTAAAGACTTGACGGCTCTCCCGGCAAATTAGCTCGTTTAAGGGCAGGTGCTGATACACACAGGGTTACAGGAAACAGAAAATACTCCATCTGGCGTTTCTTTAGATAAGACAGCCTTAACACACCCAAAAACATTCCCCGCGAACAACCGTTGTAGCCACTAGGACATATTATGATACTAAAAGTGGTGTGGAGGAAGGAGAAAGGATTATTTTGGCCAGGTCTTGGGACACCTTATGAGGTTTCTAGTTATTAGGTTGAAGGTACCCACTTTTGTATTAATACTTTTTGGTGGTGGTGCGTGAAGAAGTTAATATGGCTTACTCATAAAGTAGCAACTTCATACCATCCACAAACCTCTGCGTCAAGTAGAGGTGAGTAACAGACAAATCAAAGAACTTCTGGAAAAAATAGTGAATCCTTCCCAAGATTGGGCCATCAAGTTGGCAGCTGATGCACTGTGGCTTACAGGACAGCCTACAAGACTCCAATTGGCATCGAGTCCCGTACAGGCTTGAGTTATTTTGTGACCTGTCATTTGCCAGCTAGGGTGTGGCACAAACTATTGCGGCCTATTAAATTCGGCTAATTTTGATTTGCAGAGGGCTGGTGGAATAAGAATGGAGAGTTTAATATGAATTAGATGAAGTAAAGAATGAAGCCTATGAAAACTCAGAAAGAATCTATAATGAATCGGACTAAAGCTTCTACCCGATGAATAAGTTGTCGAGCTGGTGGAGATAAGAAAAGTGAAGGATTAGATGCTATTGAATAGATATTAGGAGTGATCATATGGAGCGGAGTATATAGGATGAGAGAATGATAGAGAAGTGTCATTAACGGTATATTTGTTATGAATGTAAGTTGATATGAGGTTGGATTTTTTAGTTAATATTTTATAGTGTTTGTATATTTTATCAGAGTTAGATGGAGACATTCTGTAGGATTCGGAGATATTAGTTGGATAAATTAAAATTTAAGTCATGAATTAGATGAAATAAGAATGAGGGCTATGGGAAAACTCAAAAATCTACTAAAGAAAGGATCTAAAGCTTTTTCCAGTAAATTTGATTTTGAGGAAATAATTTGAACCTGGTTTAGACTCTCATTTGAGATTATTTCCAAGTAAGTTAAAATCTTTAGGTGGACAGGGGTTTTGGTACGTGAATAGTATTTTCATGGTGACTGCTGAGGAATTGATAATTCAATGTAAACCCGAGGTTTAATATGAGTAAATTGGGCAAGTTCAGGGCATAGAATATATAGTTACCGATTGTAGAGTATGGTGGATCTCCTCTAGTCCAGAGTGATTGAACGTTATAGATATGGTGCAGGTACTCTAACAATTGCCTTTAGTTTGCTATGCTACAGACGAAGTATTATTTCCTTGATATGTTTTTTTTTATGGAGGTTTTTATCTCATATTTTCATTGCTGTTAGTGTTTAATCTTATATACTTTTGTTTGTTCTCAAGCATGCGGGAAAATGTTTGTAATTATAAGTTTTGTGTTGGAAGAGGGTGATTTTCTATTTTTGAAAATTTATTTATCTATATCTTTGAAAGAAAGAATAAATGAATAATTTGTTTCTTTCTTTGTATATGAAATGTCATCTAAAAAAAATCTATTTTTTACTTTTAAAAAATAATAGAGTACTTGAGTCCTTTATCCCTCCAATAATAGCTTTTTGAATTGAGTTTTTTTATAAATGAGAACAATATGATGCCATTTTTAATCATTCATCAAGAATGATAATATTATCGTTAGACTATATATATAGAATATGTTCGTAAATGTATGTCATACGTAGTAGAGCTTATATGTTTAGTTATAAATTTCTTAATTTTTTATTTCCTCCTCCATTCTATAAAAATCTAACATTAATATAAAACCAATACAAATGCTACTTATTAAATATAATATCTACAAAAAAAATAACCAGATATTATAAAGACATATTATGTTTAAGATACTAACTAGACAGTTTAGACTCTGGGTATGCTATTAGGTTCTTTCTTAATTTGTATATTTTATTATTTATCATTATTTTATATTGTTTATTAATATTTATGAATTTAAATTATTTTTGATGGGGTCTATGAATTAGTGGACGTAGGAGAAGTATTTGTATATATCAAATCAGTGGATTTAAAGTTTTATTATTAGTGGTAACATTTGTGGCTTTTCATCTTGGGTTCATTAAAGTTATAAATATTTGGGTATACATAGTGTTATGCTTTTTGTGTTAGACCAATAATTTGGTTGTCTATTAAATGAAATAATCATAGCGGGTACGTTTAGAATTAAATTATATTGGTATGGAATTATGGATTATCTTTTTTTTTGTATTAGTGTGTTTATTTTATAATTCATAATTATCTTATATT
>VALG01004098.1:0-24048 GCA_009835305.1 Ipomoea purpurea | reverse complement strand
ATTTTCAGACAATATAAGGTGTACGTGAATTAGATGAAGCTTAAGAAAAAAATTAAATCATTAATGTTGCCCTTACCGAGATCAATGATTTGTTCAAGATTATCATACATTGCATTCCCTTCATTCTATTTTATGTATCTGATTCGATTAATAAGGTTTGAGTGTAGTTATTTTTTAATTCAATTTTTCATAATATTAAGTTTAGTATTAGAAGAGAGTGGATATGATCCGATATGTGCAATGTGTGTCTAGTGAATGAAGATATAGTGCATTCATGGTAGGATGTGACTATGCAAAAGCCATTTGGAACCAATCTAGCCTTCCAATCCCCAAATTGTGACGAATGTTTTTTATGATTTTGTTTTGGAACATTATGGATGTTCTAAGATTCTGATAAATATTCTTTGCAGCTGCTAACTTAACAATATTTGGAGAGCCCGAAACGAAGCGGTATGGAATGGCTATTTATCAATGCCGAAAAAAATTTGTTGCAATGGCCGTAGCAACCGTCAAAGCATGGCAGCAGGTTCATGCTACTGCCACAGTGACGGCTGCCACAACCGCCCAACCTGCCCAGCAGCCCATGGGACCGCCTGTGCCGCACCCCCCATGGCATTCAGCACCACGCCGGAATGCACCAAGCATGCCACTGACCGAACCGACGCCCCAGGAGTATTGCCGCATCCTCCGCAGCCTATTCTACCGCAACTGCTACGGCTCCAACGCAACCGAGATTATGTCTACATCGACATGTATGTGCGTCCTCCATGACGGCCACTGTTGGAGCGATATTGTTCACCCCACACAGGCAATTATATAATCCGCTTTTTGTGCTCCACCGCAAAAACGTTTTTTCACCACTCATGGCCGAGGCGATGGCCTGCAAAGAAGTGCTGTCGTGGCTCAAGGATAGGGGAGAGCAATCGGTTTAATCTCTACACGGATTGCCAGACATTAATCACGTATTTGGATGACAACTACTACTCGCCCAAGATCAATACTCTGGGCTATGTCCTCGATGACTGCAGGACCTTTTTAAATATGTTTGATCATTTTTCGATTAGTTTTATTCCTTAGATGCAAATACTCTTAGCTCATACGTTAGCGGCGACGGCTTTTAGCCACACATTACATATGTACTGGGACAATGTCCCCCCTGACTTTATTATGATTCATCTATAAATACAACCCAACGGTTGACTTTCAAAAAAAAGTTTAGTATTAGTATACAAAATTTATATATTCAGAAACTATAAGTACTATTAAACACAAAAAAAAAAATTAAAAATAAATAAAAATACTAAAAAAATAAACAAATAAAGAAAAAATTAGTTTGACCAAGTACTTGTTATTAAATCACATGTACTTTTTAGAAAGACCAAAGACTATGCTAAAGTCTGATGTTAGAACCACAAAATAGTGAGAATTTTGAGCATTATGGTGTATAGAGCCATCAAACAGAATTAGTTCACTGAGTTAATCGCTCTACTACATATAAAATTAGAAGTTTGTTAGAAATATAGTATTCTGTCAAGAGACAAGTCGACCATTTAACATTTTAAAGAAATTAACAAACTTTAAAGCTCACCATCCCAAATCAATCATTATTGTGTGGACCATGGTCCATACAAGTTGTTGGACCATATTTTGTGTACTATAAAATAATGTACATTCAGTACAAAAATAATGTACATTGTATTCAAAAGAATGTACATTATTTTTGTTTTGAGTGTACATTATATTGTATAATGTATATTTAGTATAAAAATAATGTACATTTAGTATATTAAAAATGTACTTTCTGTTATGGTGCACATAACATTGTGTGGACCAATAATTTGCCATCCCAAATGGCAAGCTTTGGCAGGCCCTTCACCATTTGGCCCACTTTAGCAGTTGTAGCTGAAACAAGTATATATATATAACAAAAATTCAAGACAAAATTCAATGTTATACATTGCTATTTTTTCTTTTGTTTTGATTTGTTACAATGACCTTTGTTTCTTAGTAGTCGAAACAAAGATGCTTTCCTCTTGATTTTTTTTTTTTCTCTTTCTTATTCTCTATTACAGATGTTAAGAAGAGGGAAAATACAACAATGAATGACTAGACACAAAAAGAATTCTTAGCATGGATTCACTTTGACCGTGGCCAAACAAGTAGTAGAGGTTTCTTGCGTTTAGAACCCCAGTAAATGTCTAGTTTAGTACTAATCTTCTTTTTTATCCCAAGAAAGCCCTGACAATTAGGGGCACCACAATGGCACTTCACTTCTGGCCCAAATTGTACAAATCTGCAGCAAAAGAAAGAAAGAAAAAAAGAACAAGTGATCAGGGGCAGAATTGTAATTTGCACATTCAAGACGAAATTTGTAGGGAGCGACCCCCCACAAGCTGCAACTATAAGACTAATTCAAATTCAATTCAGGATTACACATTTGTGCAAATGGTGTATATGCATTGAAGCTCCGTTGAATAGTCTTGTGCCGTGAAATGGAAATACTAGTGTAAATGCAAAAAAAAAAAAAAAAAATTGAAAATAGTAACTGGTTTTAGCCATTTTGCATCTTGTTGAAGTTACTTTGAATCAATGGTAAGCCAATCTCATTGTGGCATTAATATCATAATAATTTTGAGTGTCTACAAGAAACCTCAAATGCCTCTCACCCCAGATAATGCAGCAGCATCCTAAACAGGCCCTCAAAATTGCAGGCAATTCGAGAATTCAAGGACATAACTAAAGCTAAAATATTCATTTAAGTTTGCAATTCTTTTAGTAACCATTTTAATCCAAGCATTGTTCATTGATGATTTTTCCTTTTAAAGAAAAAGTAGACTCCAAAATAACAATCAGGAGACTAACCTGTAATCATATGTCAATGGCTCTCCCACTTCAATGTCTCGATCAGCAAAAACACCAACACGTGTCTCACATTCAACCTGCCTTTAGTGAAGGATAAAACATATATGAGCAGTCGCTCAATCAGGCCAAATTATATGTAACATATGTTAAGCAATCTCATTCATTTATTGCATAGTTAGATACATATAGATTTATGCTTAGTTTATATGTAAATCTAAGAGAATTTACTAACCATTTCTCCAGTTTGCAGTTGGGATCACAGCTGTGATTGAGAAAACGCGAATAGTTGCCCTTGAAAGTTGCGTCTATTGTGAAATCCTTCCTTATTTCACACATGTAGAAGTTTTTCTCTCCGCTGTATTTCATTTGCCAGAGGCCTCTTTTCACACAAGGCATCGTCAATAACTGAAACAGAAAGCAACTTATAAAACTAGAAACTTAATATAGTTGAGTATTAACCAATTGCAATAAGTTTGAATGCAAATATATAGATATAATGTACCATGTGTAGCAATTGCAGCAGAAAGAGAAGTTGCAGTTTATCCAAAGATGAATTTGGAATGACAATCAAATTCAAGTTATGCCAAAAAGGAAATTTAGTTTAATGGTCTAATTGTATATTTTAGTTACGTTTGGGAGCAGATAAAGAGATTTGTAGGAGAGAATATGCATTCTTCACCCAAATTCTAAAGGATTCAATAGAGTATAAGATCAAGCAAATACCATATAAAAGACATTCTAGAGAATGTAAACCAAAAGAGCCAGAACTTCTACACATAAGAAAATCACCTTCTCCAATATACTCTATAATGAAATCCCCTTTCTTGATGGATTCAGCTGCTACAACACCCCAACCACAGAGTTCAGTCTGATTAAAATACAAATATAGTTTTAATAACAGAATAATATATTGATATTTAATCAATAGTTCATTAAAAATAAATACACCTAAACATTTTTAGGAAAGTTGTATATATTGAGAAAGAAAATTGTTTACTGGGGATCAACTTCTCACCTTGACAAGTTTAATCTTTTTCTCTTCTCGAAATGGCCTATTTGAGCACTTACCAGAGCACCGACAAGCCTTTGAGCAACTTATGGACTGAACCCTAAAGAACAAGCATTAAAACAGAGCAAGCTAGATGAGTGATTTATAGCACATTGATTGACACTCCCCACTTCAATCCAGACATCCAGTATGGAAGTACATACTTTTTGATAGATATCAGTGAGACACACAAGGGGTGTCTCCCCAGAAATTACAAGGCCATTCAGAAAAGCTTATAAACTTATACATTAGAAGCTCAGCATTTTAAAATTGGACAAGATGAACTTAGTAGGAATTATCTGTTGAAAATAGAAACCCTAGCATAGCCCTAGTTTTAGCCCATTATGTACACCTATAAGTGGAAAGCAACAATAATCATTTGTATTTTCTGGTGGCAGGCCCGATATCACATCCAAACCTGATCCTCTCAAATTCTTGGTTTATTGAAGAAATTCCCTTATGAGGCAATAGCTAGTTAGATATATGGAAAATAGTTCAAAAGTTTTACCAAATTAATTAGGGACATATAGCAAGAGCTTCTTTTAACTGGGATGAATTAATAATTCTGGGATAAAGCAATTTCCCAATCAGGATGCTGCAGCAATATGGCACAAGAAATTCCATTTAATGTTGGAAATGAGGTCAATGAAGAAAGTTGGAAATGGGATCTCTGAGGAAGGTTTGAAACAGGTTCTGTAAGGATAGAAAACTCTTAAGAAGCAGCAGTAGCTAGCAGGCAAAGCATTGGAAGGACAGTGTTTTCACATATTAGTTGGATAAGCTAAATATAGTGCAAGGTTGTGAAGAAAAGATGCTCAGAAAAGAGTTTACATCTGAAGGGGAAAAAGTCATAGTACCTGCAGATACAACTGTCTAAACATTTTGTAGAGCTGCAATTTGTGCATCCAATATCAGCACCAACATTATCACGCTTTTTCTTGATGAGGTACACATCTATATCAGTCAAGGGTATTCAGCCATGATTACTATATCCTTCAATTTTAGAAGGTTATCTTACATGATTTGATTCTTCATGAACATAAATTCATTTCAGGGTAAAATCAAGAAATTTAAATATCCACATAAAAGCACATGCAGATGAATCCTTAAAAAAAATGTTTAACATGCCAAAGAGGACAAACAATTTTAAGCAATTTACTAAAAGGCTCTTTAGCTCAATATGAAGTACTCCCCACTGTCCAATTTATGTGATGGCATTTCCTTTCTGACAACCTATTATGTCTTACTCTTTTTCCTTTTCTTTTTCTTCTTTTACTGCTTCGGGGTGGGGACTATTTCATCATGACTTCCTTTGCTACAATTTCTCATGACATGAAATGACCAAGCAACTTCATATTCGAATCAGCAAACTTAATGCACACGCTAAAAACAAATTAGAGGCTTTAAAAAAAATTGCAAACTCCAAATCTAAAACTAAAAGCCCAACCAAATCATGCCACATAATTTGAGATGGAGAGTGGAATGCAACAGGAATCTTTCTGATGATTGCAAAAAAAATGAGGCCAATATGGCAGAAATTTTTGTTGCACTTTGTGCATGTTGCAATACTGGACTCATAAGGAAAGTAGAATTTGGCAAGTAGATGATAAGCCCAAAATGCATAGGATACTTCGCTTGATTGGCTCATATGAAGGTGGCTCCAATTTGCTGTCATTCACATCCTTCCAGCTTAAGTTGATCTTAAATTCCTCCTCCGTGTATGGTAGGGGCAAGTGACTGAATATTTCCTGACATAAAGATTACAAGTGTTAGCAAATGAAGTGTGCCAACATCAATGCCTCAGGGATCAGCACCAAAGAAAAGTTAAAACAGTTTGGCAATGTCTGCCACCCCCAAGAGAGTGCATTTGATAAATGAGCCAATTCAACTGGCAAGTACTTAGAGGATTGAAATCTCAAGGCTGAGCTGCTTCTCATCTACTTTCACTCATCTCACACCACGTTTTTTTTTCAGGTTGAGTTGGTTTGGTGAAAGAATATTTTTTGAAACATATAGGAAAAAAGTATTCTTTTCTTGAAATAAAAAATGTGAAGGCAAATGACTCTTGCATGAAGTACTTATGAACAGTTTCTGAATAATCATAATATCATATACAATATAGCATGAGTGGCATAGCAAATAAATTCCCTAACCTCAATACTTTTGATTGGATCTTCATGCTGCTCATCAAACAAGATATGTCAGTCCTGTCACCGAGCCTAATCAATCAAAATAAAGATCAAGTGATAAACTAACAGAGAGCTGAATACAACTGCATTCCACTTAATATGGTTTTCCTAACTAATACTTAAGGATTTTATCTTTAAAAACACCATGTTCACCTATATCTCCCAAATGGATCAACATTAAAACATGGAAAATGACATCATTGCAAATCATGCACCTGAATTTTTCATCTCAAAATGAAATACAGAATACATTTTATTCTTTGTAATCTGTGGCATGTCTATTAAGTTCATTAATTTATTTCATATTCTTTCCACATACAGCCATAGATTTTACTGATCCCAAGGTTACATGACAAGACACCTTATCCCCACAAGTTCAAGGACCTAACTGCCATATGGTCATTACTGATAAGAGGAAGGTTCAGATTTCATTGCAAGAACAATAAATTGCACTGATGAACAATGGGAAGAAAATGACCTCCTTCTCCAGACGCCAATCTGCATGATGTTTCCAACAGATGACCCGCCCGGGATGACTAGGCAGATGGACAACATACTCGGGAAATGCTGCACATTTGTCATGTGATGCAATAAGACACTTAATGCATCGCCATATATGATTCATTTTGTTACAAGCAAAGCATACCTGTTCAAAGAAGAGATGCCATTAGATATACTGGTTGCATTTATTATCATCAAAAAATACTACTTTCATTAAGTGAGAAGCATTAAGATCTGGCCAGGTAAGGCAACAAGAGAAACTAGAATCAAGAACCCTCAAACTTAAAAAGAGAAAGTAGCTGTCAACAACATTGATGTCAATAGATTTATTGAGTATTAACAGAACCGAAATTTCATGCAACACTCCATACAAATTCAATTGTTCCAAGACAATATTCTTCCAATTATCTTCCAAAAATATATAAAAGCATGAGAAATAAAGTTAATAACAGTTATTTTCTGGAAATCAAGTCTAAGAGAAGAAGAAATGTTTTCAATTGGCAGTTTAATACTTACTCAAATTATGAAATTTATTTAGCCTAGAAGGCATATGGAGAGCCCACGGGAAATAAACATTATAGACTGTAACACACAATCAATTGGGTGGTTAGATTAAACTTTGGGAAATGATACTCACATGCTGCGGGCACTTGAATTGTTTTGTAGAAGAGAAACCCAATCTTTCTATTGCACACAGCTGGTGCACAACTACCTGGCAACCCCGAACGGAGCATGACAAGTCTTCACCGGGGAAAATGAAGTTCTGGCAAACAGGGCACTCAACCTGAAATGAACCAGAAAACATTAAAAAGTGAACTAATATATGCACTGCACAAACAAAGATACTTTAATGCCAATTGCACATTTTATCACTTATCCACGTAAAATTGTGTTTCCTGGAGCAGTTCTAGGCATGTATTTATGTATAAGGGAGGTGCTCAGGTAGCATTCCATCCTCAAATGAAATGTAGTGCTTGCATATTTAACTCTAGTAAATATGCAATTTTGATTTGTTAGATCATTTTAATATTTAAATAGTAGTTCAAGTCTGATTTCTGAACTCTGAATAAACTGTGATCAGAGCAAAAGAACATTCCCATAGGTTCTGCCTAAGAAGTGAACAAAATAATTCTACTTAAATAGTTTCAAATAAACTGTTTGCTTTATAAATTGAAAATTAATTTTCCAATGGAAAACAAAAAGTTGGAAACTATTTCCTGTAGCAGATTAATGTCAACAGGAAATAGTTTAAAAGCTATAAAAGGAAAATCTCAGTAAAAACACACACACACACACATAACAATAGAAACTCCACAGCTAACATGAATCAAAAACGAAATTTTAAACCAAATTATTAGAACACAAAAATAATCATTTCTCTACAAAATTCCATGGAAAATCAATTGTTCGGAATAATTACCAGGCAGCTTGAAATCTTTCGAAAAAAAAAAAAACAATAAAAAGAAAAGGAACTTATACCGATTTTGGAGCTTGAGAAAGGAACGGCAAGAAACAGCGGTGTTCAGGAACACCAGCTTTGACACTCCGCTTAACCCAATCCTTAACAAACTCATCCAAACTCTTATTTGCGGTGGCAAACCTCTTAAGATCTCTCTGGCACGTCCTAACCCTATTTTCTCCGTTACTCTGACATTTGACTTCGTCTTCTCTATGCACAACCCGGAGCTCCGGTTCGGAGCTCAGGTCGGAGTCTTGGTGCTCAATTGTCGAATCGGACTTGTAATTAAATTCGGTATCCAACTCATTGCATTGCACGTCAGGCTTCGGGTTCGGGCAGTCGCTCTTGAGCTGCGCGTCAGAGTCTCGGCTGCCCAATTTCGAGGGGGCTTGGAATTCGGGTCAACTGAATCGATAATGGAGCGAGAAATGAGGGGTAAGGCGGCCGGAGACGGCGGCGGCGGCGGTGGCTCCAGAAAATTCGCGAAATCTGGCATTGCTAGGGTTAAGGTTTAGAGAGAGAAAGTATAGTGAGAGAAACGGCTGGGATAACTGTGTCGACTCGTGACTGAGTAGAGAGACAAGAGAGATGAGCGTGTGGGGGGTAGGCTGAGTTGTGTTTGGGCGGGAAAAATTAAATTTGGCCAAAAAATTAACAATTTAGCCTCCAATTTTTTATATTCTTTCAATTTTAATCCCCTTATATTCTTAGTTTTGTCAAATATCTCAAATTTTAAATTGGAAAAACGCTGAAATTAAGGGTCCGTTTGGAAAGCAGGAAAATGACTTCTGGAAAATGTTTTCTGAAAAATGAGTCATTTTCCGGAAAACATTTTCCTTTCGGTGTTTGTTGCATTTTGAAAAACTGTTTTGTGTGTTTGGTTCATTTTCTGGAAAAATGAGTTTGTATAATTAACATTTTAATTATTTTATTTAGATATTACATGTATAATAATATATATAATTTAATATTAATTTAAATATAATAAAAAATAGCTAAGTTTTTCAAAAAAAAAAAAAAAACTAAAAATATCAAAAATATTATTTGTGGTGTGGTGTAGTGGTAGTGTGTATTCGTTATATATTTTATAATAATTTTATTATAATAATAATAATAATATAAATAATAATAATAATAATAATAGTAATAATTGATTTTTTTCTATGTACGGTGGTGTGTGGTCTGTGGTATTGTGGTGGGTGGTGGTCGCGGTTGGTATGGTCGTGGGCGGCCAGGCGACGGTGGTTGCGGTGATATGGTGGTGGGCGCGTCGACGAGTGGTAGATTGTTGTGATGGTGGTGGTAGGTAATGTATGGTGTGTGGTGGTGGTGTGGTGGTGGTGTATGGTCGCGTGGTGTGTGGTGGTGCGCCGGTGCTTGCGGTGGTATGGTGTAGTGGTGGCGGTGAACGTGGGTTGCCTGTTGGTATGATGGTGGTCTTTTGCGGGGTGTATGGTGGTGGGCGGTGGTCATGGTGGTGGTGGCCCGGCGGGCGGTGTATGGACGGTATGGTGGCGCGACGGTGTTCGGTGGTATGGTGTGGTGGTGGTGGTGGTGGCGAGTGTGGGTATGGTGGTGTGGTGGCCGTGGTATGTGGTGCGGCGCGGCGTGGTAGACGGATAGTGTGGCGAGGCACGTTATGCGATGGTATGGTGGTGGTGGGCGGCGCGGTGGCGCAGGTGGGTATGGTGGTCGATGGCGGCAGCGGTGGTATGGTCGGTAGTTGGCCGGCGACGGTGGTTGCGTGTGGTTAGGTGGTAGTAGCTGCCGGACCGGTAGTGGTAGCTGATGGTGGTTGCGGTTATGTGGTGGTGGTGGCGGCGGCGGATGTGGTGTGATGGTGGTGTGTGCAACTCCTGGTATGGTGGTGGTGGTGGTCGGTGTCGTTGGTATGGGGTTGATGACGGCGGGCGAACTTTTGGTATGGTGTAGTGGTGGTGGTGTATAGGGTTGAGATGTTGGTGTAAAAGTTGGAAAATGACTTTCACCCAAAAAAAGGGGAAAGTCATTTTCCTCCAAAACTAGCTCCTATTTTCCAAGTCACGGAAACATGATTCCATTGACTTGATTTTCCAGGCCACATCCAAACACTGGAAACTTGGAAAATGATTTTCCAGAACTCATTTTCCAGGTTTCCAAACACACCTAAGAGTAGTGGTAATGAGATCTGTATGGTAAAAAAATTGGCCTATAAGTCAATTTTTACTTATTTGACCATTATTAATTGTTTAATTTAGTTAAAATATCACTATAAATGTTTGGTTAATTATTTTTGTAACTTCTAAAGGCTAAAATTCAAAAAGTAACTTTTTCAATTAATTTTTTGAAAAAAAGAAATTATACCAAACAGTTATCAGCTAACAGCTAATTTACCAAATATATTTTTACCATCAACTATAATGTTATCAACTATTTATATTCTCTAATTAACACAATCAGCTATTAACAGCGATTTTACCAAACATGCATTATGCTTTTCAATAATATAATGATATATATATTTTTTTTTTGTTTTTAGGTGCCATTAGGAGACGAGAATTGATGAAAAAGGGGAAAGAATCAATATAATAGCAATCTTTTACGAAGCACCTAGATTATAATTTTTTTTAATAATAATATTAAATTATTCCACAAGGCTTGTGTCCTTTATAATAAGAATAATAGAAAGAAGCATTCTTTGTGGTGAATCCTCTAGCTATGCTTTCCTTCACTCCAAACATCATATTATTTCCCACTGTATAGGGTATTCTTTATCCATTCGTGCAATCTCTCCCGAACCAAATTTAGCAGATATTAGTGTGTGTATATGTCATTCCACGAAACTCGAGACTGAAAAGTCTTAAATTTATAATCTTCCATGATCACTTAGCGGATAAAAAAAATCCACACGAATCACTTGTCCTATTTCTTAGTACCCTTGACTGAACAGGTTGAATTTTCGCCCTTTTCAAAAGATATCACTTGATTCCGTCGTGCGTCGCCTTCATAGTGAGCGCCAAAACCTCGAAACTTCTATAAAAGGTGAAGGAAGAATGCTTGTTGCCCATTGTGTATTGTGACAGTTCATGCTTGCCAATGTTGCAGGGCATGAACGAGGAGGCTAATCGTCATCACAGGAAATTTTATATTGTTTGAAATTTTACTGTTTGAAAAATCGGGACTCATTTCATTCTTTGTGTTGTTCAGGAGATGTCTATTAAATACTATATTTGAATCTACCGATCTACATATCGAGGCTCGCAATGAGAATAAAACTCTCAAATAACACTTATCATTGTAACACCCAAATAAACATTCATTAATTCATCAATAATGATATCACACAACTACACAAGGGAACACGTTAGATATGAACCTTATTTATTTACCTATTTCTATGATATGTATCCATTTTAGAATAACAATAATATTATTTGATTACGTTGCACACAACGAGAATAACGTTGATGCCATGAGCTAATACGATTATGCTATCGTACTGACCATCGCCTCATATAAGTGGTTTAGTGAGTACTCAAGTCGTAGTGAGAAATTTACTAATAAATATATTAGTTGAGAGAAATTTTTTTAGTCATAATATTTATATTTCAGTTAAAGTTTGCTGCCCCAACAAGGCTTTAATTACCAAACCTAATTTCAAAGTTATCGTTTCCTAAACTTTGTTGATTAAAATTTGAAATTAATCTTCCTCTTAGGTGTGGATGATGAATATGATGTACCATCACGCGCGTAGATAAACATTAGCTTATTTAATAAATTATTATACCTTTTCGATTAGATTTAGTATTTCATGTGTTTATTTCCTTATAATAGACCTGCTATTAATATTTATTTATGTTGCGTACAATTATAATGATTTTTGAATTTCAGTATCAGCTAATCTTCAACATCTAGAATCCCCCAATCATCTTCATAAAAATATTTTTCAGAATAAATATATTTTATTTCTTATAAGTTTTATTAAGAAAGTCATACTTTATTTTCTGAGTCTAGTATTGAGAGTTTATGAATAATTTTATGTTTTAACACACAACTCAATCATACTGAAAATCTTGATTATGTATGATTATAAATAACTTTACAATATCTTATAGAAATTAAATACCAATAACAATTTCGTGCTTTCTCTTAGAATATATTTAGGTTTTGAATATATTTACTATTAGTTTTGATCAATTGCAAAATCATAATTTATTAAACTGTTATCAATGACAAATGTCGCAGCACATCAACAAAACATTGTTTTTCGAATCAAACCTTTAATTTATTGTTACCTACCTTCAATAGGCCTAAATATTGAGTAATAAATGCTATTGTCGATATAAAAGAATGTGATGGGGGAGTTCAAATCTTAAGCGGATTATGAGATGGGCATATCTCCATCAGATAAAGTTCATTCAATGGCTCAAGAGTTTAGTAAAAAAAGAATTAGCAAAACAAACGGTCAATTCATTTATTGATTATATTTATATTCAATTATTACAATAGAAAGGGAGTTAATTATGTATATTCACATGACGTTGCCTATTAGATATACATTCATCGAACATCACGTCCATGCAAGATCAAAAATCTTGATATTCGTCATAAGATGATGCTACCAAATATATGTCTACATTTTCTAATCATGTGAAGAGCATAGGTCTGCTGTATAAATTATATAATAGCAATAGAATAAATCTTTAATTAAATTATTGAAAAAATTTAATTATATTATGATCTAAGTATATTTTAAGTTTTATAATTATATTTATATATAATTTCGCATGTCAATATTTAATTTAAGCTTAAGGAAACACCATATGAAAGATTTAGATTAATTTTATAAAACAATAGGGAGATCCTTATAATTTCATTTACGTGTAGGTTAGATCTAGGAGTTGTTGTAAATGCAAACAGGTATTCTATATGTCCAATGAATCAGGCAATGGGTACGTAGATGTATAATGATAGATTAGATTGGAGCTAGATAACACATATGTGGTTGTTAATAATCAACTAGCCCTGGGATAAAAGGACAACTGTGCATTAGATTAAGAATCTCATTCATTAGTTCACCAACTTATCAACATGTTATCATTGCTAATATACTTTAGAATTGCACTCAACAATATAGCAAATAATTTGTAAATAACAAGAGAACGAACTCCATTTAAAGGCACTGGTGATTACGTTCATAGCTGATGAGTAAACCCTCAGGAATAGAGAATAAGAACAAAGCACGTTGCAGTTTGCCCAGCTGGATACATAACTCTTTTATCTACACGAAACAAATCAATAAGAATCATAAAAAAACCATATAACAATTAAATCAAAGATGTTTTATCTTCTTATATCCTCTCAAATTGTAATTAATCCCTTATCCTCCGCATCAATTTCTATTTAAGTAACGAAGTGACCTTAAATCCCCCTATTTTATTTGAAGATACTTATATCAAATTTTTTACCATGATTTTATTTTTTATAAGTTCATGGTATTAATCAATTTTTTAAAGTAATGTAGCATGCTTCTGAATCGCGTGTTACGTTCACGAGGAGTCCTATATATATTATAATACACATTATGAATATTTGTAAAATTTGTAAAGTGATAAAATGAGGTCATCGCGATATAATTAACTTTTACTCCATGGTGTTCATAAGTACATGATCTCTTACATCAAATTGATATCATTAACTACCACAAAATCAAGTCAAGTTGAAGAATTGGTTGCATGAGTGAGTTGAAGTTGTCAAAGGTGGTCATATCATCTCCATAGCTAGCAAAATCTTGATCCTCGAAGCAGGTTTTTATGTCCTCCGGGAAGCTGCGCCGTGGGGGAACGTTAGCCTCGACGACGGTTGGTGCCGAGCACTCGGCTGCCAGGGTCATCTCCATCATCTCCTTGAACTTTGAGGATTGAAACAATAACCCTAATGCCGATGTGGTGGAGGTGGGCTGAGACTGAGCCAACGACACTTCGGTTGTTGTCACGGTATGATTCTTTTGCTCATCCCTACCCAAAAGCGGTTGCGGGTGGTGATTGTAAAGACCGCTACCACTCAAGCTAGAGCTCGAGCTCGAGTTTGAGTTCGAACATAAAGTATGATTTTGAGTAGGTACAAGGTTGGTTCCAATACTAGGATTAACCTCGTTATTGGTGTTGTTATTGTTGTTTGGTCGGAGCCATTTGATGTATCGGCTAAGGTCAAAATTTGTGACAGCATTTAGACCACGATATTCTATGGCAGCCATGTCGTATGCAACTGCAGCCTCTTCTTGTGTAGCTGCAAATTAGATTATTACAACAACAAAAGTAAATTAATTACATTCTTAAAAATATATTAATTGAAACAAAAAATGGTCCTACTTTAAGTTTTTTTTTTTTTTTTTTCGGGATTTAATAATTAAGGAAATTAAAAGTTGGCAAATGGCAGATTTTGATGTTATATTCTTCCTTCTTCCCAATTTTGATGTTATATTCAAGTTAGGGATGGTGGACTCTCCCAACCGTGTGATAATGACTCTATTTTTATTTTTATTTTATTTAGTACGTCTCCTAAATCACCAACATGTGCATGGCTTGCATGTTTTTGTTTGTATTTGTTTGTTTTATTATAATGTTGCATATATGTAAATGTTTAAACTATATAATATTCTCCATTGAAAATGATCATCATGTATATATGTACGGTGACTAAGACAGGGTCCGACCGGGATGTGGGGAGTACCTTTAGATTGAGGATTTAACTTTTTGGGAGAAGAAGGGTAACTAGGGTCTAATTCCCACAAAGATCGAACTAGTGGTCCCTTGAGAATGTGCATATTAATTTCATATGTCTAATTAGGATGATTAAGGGCTGATTTTTTTTTTTTTTTTTTTTAAAGGTGAAAGATGTCGACATGAATCGATGCATTTGGAAATGCTTGGTAGTAGATTCACGGATAATTAAACTGCACTATTATAAATTCTGAGTGCATAGTCAATTTATCCGCAATTCTGCAAATATAATGCACCACTTAGTTAAAGAAATATTACAACTTTTAAATAAAAAAAATTAGTTCTTGATTATTTTATATGGAGGATGGAATTAGTTTGCACTTTCTCATGAAGATTAAGGCTACTAATTATCATTTTATCTTAAATACTCTATTTGGGGTGAAATTTATATATCTTGCTCAAAATGCTAATAAGAGACAATGACAAAATTCAAATAAAGAACCCAAAAAAAATAAAAATTATTTATTTTTATTTTTGTTAAAATACATGAATATTATAACAATAATAATATAATAATGCAATAATGATAATTACATACCATAGGTCCCAAGATAAAGGTACTTGTTGCCAAAAACTCTACCAATTCTGGCTTCCCATCTTCCATTATGGTGATGCCTGCATCCATATATACCAAAAAAAGAAAAAAGAAAAAAGAAAAAAAGAAGAAGAAGAAAATAATGAGGAAACTAGTAGCCATGACTTATTATTTAAAAGTGTGTATTGGTAAACTCTTCTCGTGTCTAACCGCTCGGAGGTAAACCACATTAATTAGAAAGATTTGTGCAATAGGCTTGACTGAGAGAGTATTTACAAAAATCAAACTTGTAACATTTTAGTACAAGTATATACTCCACTATTCTCATTAAAGGTCGAATTCTTGATCCGACAAAACACTTGGGAGGATATGTAAATCAGTGTGAACCTAAGCTGATAGTTGGATTACTTTTGATGGGCTCCAAGCAACACGTGAACTATAGTTTTTTTTTTTTTTTTATCGAAAATCGAGTGACACAGCAATTCGAACTCATTACTCAACAGCGGGTATTCACTTTGGATATAATCTCCACAATGTGGTTATCAACGTTCGATCTTTGATCTCTTCTCCTAAATACTACCTACTAAACCAGTGAATTAACCCCGTACGAACAAACTTCTTATACACATAATATACTCCACTCACTCGATCAGTCACCTTTTTATTTATTTGCGGTTGATTAATTATATTACCTTGCAACGCCGCGGTATTTGGAAACACCTCGTGAAAATCCACTGCTTTTCCTGCAGATTCAAATGAAGCCAACCATTATTATTATATAAATTTGAAATTTCTGATCACCATCAATAATGCTCCGAAAATTCATAACAATTTTAAATTTTCTTTCATTTTATAGTTGACCAGAAAAAGTGAACGGGAAAGTCGAGATTTCATAATAAAATTAAATTTACCTTCTTAGGGATCCAATGTATTCTTCTCTGGATTGTCCCTCCATTAACTTCAGTTCTTTCTCGTACGTTGCCAACTATCATGGATAAACATACATGCATGTCACATGAACATCATTAACATATTCATCAACATGTACATATACATACACATATACATATACATACACATGTACACCCAAGATGGAGTTTTAATCTCGAATTCTCGATAATCAAGTAAATTAATTGTTTCCAAGATTGAATCCTCAACCCAAAGGCCTCGTTCCACTTCTCGGCCCGACAGAGAATCGGAGAGTATGTAAATCAGTAACTCAACTGAATACAGAGGCTAGACATTTGCTTACTGCACATAAGATTATAAGAAGTCCTCCCGCTTTGAGAGATTACTTCCACACTGTGGCTGGTGAGACTCGATTTCGAGTCATTGTTTTCAAACTTTACTCCTGTAATTAATTGAGCTGTCTATACCGAGGAAAGGAGGATAATCCATGACCTTTGACATGGCTCTGAAACCAAATTAAATCATGTGTTTCATCTCAACTAAAAACCTAAGCTCATTAGATTACACATTATATTAATTATTAATGGTTATATGCTCAAGGAGGACGTACAGGAAAGTTAAGAATGGTTTCATGACCCCAATACTTGAGAGCAGCCAAGTCATAAGCGTGTGCAGCTGCTTCTTCATCATCATAAGCACCTGCAAATAAATAAATAATACATCACAATATAGCATAAGCCGCCAACCAATTACTCTACACACATTTATTTTTATATATTATTATATGCTTTAATAGGTCTTGATTGATAATTAGATTGTACATTTATGTTTATATATTACTATATATATGTTTAACCATAACAAAGAGCAAGTCTATCAGATGGTTGCGTGCCTGCAAAACCACGAGTTCAAGGACTGTGGGAGCTCTCGTGATGAGAATTTGTTTTGGGTGTATTAGGTAGTTAGACTCTGTCTTGTAACTTTAATCTGTAAATGATATGATCCTAAAGAGATAAACCAGTTTAATTGTCCAAATATGATCGGCTCAAACGAAGTGACCAATGGTGATGAGACATTTAGTATGGATTATGAAATGTTTTTTTTGGAAGCTAAGGGTTCTGAACTTACCAAGATAAACTGCAAATCCATAAGATCATCCCCATCAAGGAAAAAAAAAAAGAGTCAATAAACAGAATTTTGCATTAAAAAGGGGAAAAAAAGAAGAAAGATTATGAACATAGAACATGAACTAACAAACCTTGTCTTCCTTTCTTGTTCTGGGATTCATTCCAGCAATTCTTATCCCACAAATGAGCTTCATATCTCCCAGTCCACCGATGCCTAATAAAAAACCCAGATCCAAAACAACGTTAATTAAACAAACAACATCGTCTGTGTCTGAAACAACCCCGGCCACATAACCTTAAATTCCTCGACAGATGAAGATGATGAGAATTGAAGTACCTGGTGACGCCACGGTAGATGGAGCTGCGTTGAGGAGGGGAGTCTCTGGGGACTGTCTTCCTGGTACGTTTTGGGCTTGAGAAGAGTTGAAGTGGCAGTTGCTCCAACTGTGGTGGTTGCATGGATAGTTGTTGTACTCTTCTGCTCGATAGCTTCCCCATTCAAAGCAATTCTTCTTTGATTGATATGATCTTCTTTTGGCAGTTCAAACAAGGACTAGTTCAATTAGTGACTGAGTCTTCTAGTGGTGTGCCCTTTTAAAGGGATGAAAAATCAACACCCCAACCTTATTATTTTTTTATATATTATATTATCCCATGACAACTATGCCAAATGTGAGAATTAATGGACAAATTCATTGATCTATAGCAGATCTAATGGTTGAAAATAAAGAAAAAATGATGGGTTGCGCTTTTTTTTTTGGATGTAAATCATGGAAACTCAATTGAATCATTGAGACTAGACATTTGTTTAGTGAACACAATGAGACTCGATCCTGGTCATTCTTTTCAAACTTTATCCTTATTATGACCAGTTGAGCTCCCCATACAGGCTTAGTCGTCAATTATTAATGGTATGGTTGATGGTATAGATTTATTAATCTTGAGATTTTTGGTGGAATGACATTTGAAAGGTATAGCTAGTGAATAAGATGCAATTTTATTTATCTAAAATTGTGTAACAGTTAGGGGCACATTTCGATGACATATTATTGGACTTGATCTTTCAAGCTCGGCTTTTTTTTTGAAAGCACAATCGACTAACATTACTGACTAAAATTTCACCAATTACCAACCAACAAAAACAATATAATTGATCAAAACTATTGAATTTTTAACTTTTCTTATCACCTTCCTAGGCTTGCAGAATTTCTGAAAAAAAAGTTAGGAATGAAGCTCGCTATTTATTATCCCCTTTTTTTTTTGTTAGTTAGTAATATAAAATTGACAAATTTCTAACATTGAACCATCACAATTGAAAGACTAAACTTGTCATTTTTTTTCTATAGATAGAGATTCATGTAACAATAAGAGTATTAATGACGAACATTTAGTTTAAATATAATTAATACTTTTCTCAAAACTAGACGTAATAAAATGAAATAGATCAGATAGAGCGTCCACTATCGGAGACTGTGTAGTAGGGTGACGAGGGTAACCCCCCTATGAGATCGAGGTGTGCATTACCCCGCCCCGCTTTTGTGTATTAGGGTACAAGGAAAACCCTGGCAAACCACACAGCTCCGCCGTTCTTGTGTAACTAGGGTGACGAGGGAATTTCCACAATTAACTACACAGTAGAGGTAAATTAAACCATAAAATCACATTAGAAAAATTTTGTGCAACAGACTCAACCATGAGGGTGTTAGTCAGCATCAAACTCATGAGTACTGTCTAATACGAAAATCATGTTCCACCCATTCGGTCAGTCATTTTTCGTTATATTTTAACATTGTGTATGGTAGTGGAAGGGATTGAATGCCAAATTTACAGATGGATGGATGTGATATTGGGTTTGGAAGAGAGTGCGTGCTGGAAAACGAGAATGAAGTTCGTTAGCCGGCAAAGAATGATAATGTATGGTAGTTGCCGCCTTGAACCGGCCTGCATGGTTTCTTCTTCTTGTCGTACGTCTTCTCTCACTGTGCTCTTTTAATTTTCCTTTTTTTTAATGATGTTTCAACAGTGAAACCAGTCTAGAATTTTTGGAATTCTTAATTCCTTACTGATTTTTATGGTGTCTTTTGCGTAACAATGTTTTTGGTTGTTTTTGTGGCCCATAGGCTATAGTTTTTTTTTTTTTTTTTTAAATTTAACAGTCTGTTTAAATTTAAAGTTATTTATGCTGCATGAACGAAAGCTTCAAGAAACTTCTGTAAAGTTGTAGTGCAAAAGTATAAAGTAAGAGAACGATGACAAAATTTATGGAAATATCCTTAGAGGATAAGGTAAACTAACTTAACTTTTTTTTTTTTTTTAACAAAATTCATTCATTCTTTGCAAGAGGTTGAACCTAAACCCGAAAGACTCTCATACTTCGCAAAGCATCTGAGAGAATGTAAATCAGTTAACTTAACTGAACATGAACAATATATAGCCTTTGCTTGGTACAAGGAGCTAAACATGAACCATATAGGTTAGACCTTACTTACTGCGCACAAGGAGCCTCCCTCACTTTGAGAGGTTGCTCCCTGCCTCCCTCACTTGCTTACTGCGCACAAGAAGCTGTTACTCGCACAAGGAGCTGAACTGAACCACATACGTTAGACCTTGCTTATTGTGCCCCTCACTTTGAGAGGTTGCTCCTTGCCTCCCTGTCTCTCTCACTCGCTTACTGCGCACAAGGGACCATAGAGGCTAGACCTTGATTACTGCGCACAATGAGCTGAACATGAACCACAGAGGCTAGACCTTGTTTACTGGCACAAGGGAGCCCCCCTCACATGCTTACTGCACCCCTTACATTCCTGGTCATTCTTTCTTTAACTTTTTCACCTCTATGACCAGTTGAGCTGCCCCATGCAGGTCTTTCATTAATTTATTTAGGGGTAATTGATAAATATTGTTAGCTGATTTGGTTAGTTGGGGTTTTGATTAATTAACTGATTGTAGAAAAGTGTTTGGATAAATTAGGATTTTTTTTTTTTGGTGGGGTAAAGAGGAGCTAAGGAGCCCAGAGAATTAAGAGAGTCTTTGCGATGCCACACTGTTGGCATCCCGAACAAGAAGCCAGCTCATATCAGCAGGTGGGAGATCAAGCAGAGAAGTCCCCCAAGAAAAGTTGTGTCCAAGTTGGCCAAAAAGTCCGCACATTGATTTCCCTCCCGAAGGACATGGCGGAGATCGCATTCTTGGAATTCTTCCATCAATGACTTGCAGTCGAGGATCAAGGTGCCAGCTTCCGAAGTGAGGTCCAAATCATTGTGTAAGGCACGAACCAAGGCTTCTGAGTTCAGATTCCGCAATGAGACTGGTAGTATCCGTAGTCTTTGGCCATGATTAGTCCCTCCCGGAGACCCCAAGAGTTCTGCCATGAAGCTGCTCGTCACTCCTATCTTGGAGGAAAAACCCCTAATCCAGTTGCCAAGGTGATCGCGGAGAATCCCACCTGCGCTAGCCTTTTAAACCCGGAGGGAGATTTTGAGCATTCGGTTCAACTTGAGCGTACCCGGGGAGGCGAAGGAGACCAGTATAAACCCACGAGCTTCCCTGGCAAAGGACCCGTATGTTGAGAAGGTGATGTTTGGTTCATCCATCTGCTTTTCCTGGCACGTCTACAGACCTCTTCAATCGGAGTAGAAGAATGGTTGAAAGACCAATTGTTTCTAGCTTTTCCAGATACTCATAAAGATGAGAAAGGCAAGGTTCCAGTAGCTGCTTCGAAATCTGCTTGGGACGGCGAGGAAATCCTGCATTTTACTTATCAATCAGCTAGATGCGTGATGGAGAGTGTTGAAGCTTGGTGGCGCATTATAGCGGTTCACAGTCCGCAGTCGTCTCACATCTCCGGGAAGAGGTGATCTAGGTTTTTGATCTAAATCCACATCTGGGCAGGTACCATCATTGGTGAGACCGCGACGTAATCTTTCGGTGTTGACGAGGAGGCCATTGTTCACAATCTTCCATAAGAAAATTTTTTTTTTTACATCACTTGATGTCCACATCCAGCCTTGGTCGACTTTCTTCTTCTGTATGATCTCTGCAATTAAAGAGTAAGTAGATTAACGGTAAAAAGCCCTGTACCCTTTGAGGTTTGAGGCCATGTTACGTATCCTCTTGGTCCCTTTGAATGCTGATAGACCCGGATGAGATTCATGATATCTCCGGAAGGAACGCTTTCAAAGTGAATCAGTCTCCCAGTTCCTGTTGTTGAATGAATTGTCAACTTTTAGCTTGCGCCAACTGTGGGAGGGATCACGAGTGAAGGGGAGGCGATGGGCCATTACCTACCAAAAATCATGCAGAAGTTTCTGAACCTCCATTGCCCCACCTTCCATTTGATTACCCTGATTAAGAACAATATACTCCCCTTGATAAAACTCCTCCAACCCCCAGAGCAGTTTGTTGGGGTAGTAGCCGAGAGGAAGTCACCCCCTTTAAGGTATTTTTGATTCATCACCTGGACCCCAGAAGCTTAATCCCACTAGTCATCATTTGCACGCCAGTTTGGTGAGAAAAGCGTCATTAAAGTCCTTGCCCGTCTGAGACCCAAAACCACCCAATATCCAGCGGTTGGCAAATCTTGCCCAGTTGGAGCGTATGGATCTTCTTCGTGTCTTTCGGAGTGCCCCACAAGAAGTTCCTGCAAATCTTAATCAATTAGTTTTGCATGTACTTACCGTAAGGCCATAGTTTGCATAAATACGTCGGAGTCGTGGCCAGGGAGGCTTGGACCACACTCTTCTAACCTGCACATGCCTGGAGGGAACTAGCCTTCCAGTTAGCTGTTTCCGCTCTCATTTTATCCAGAGTCGAGGTGAAGGTATTTCTGGAGACCCGTTTGTGAAGAAGCGGAATTCCCAAGGTAGTACCTAGCTCCGAGGTTGATCGGATACCCGTGTAATCCTCCAATACCCTTTTGACCCTTGCATTAGTGTTAGGAGAACAAAGATTTGGGGATTTATTAATACTTTTCCTTTAAGCCTGAGGAATTGGAGAACCTGTTGAGCATATTCATCATGACTTCTGACTGACGGCCCGGATTGCCTCTTCCAAAAAGGCATGAGATCATCCGCAAAGAAGAGGTGGTGAAATACCAATCCCACCTCTTGCAAACTGAAATGGGTTTCCATCTTTTGCTTGAGACTCCTCTGAATATCGAAGGGCCAACCTTTTCCATCACAAAGATTAAAGAGATAGGGGGCAAGAGGATCTCCTTGTCGGAGACCACGCCGCGAAAGAAGGGTGGCAAACGGGCCTCACATTCAAAGGATAGAAATATCGTTTCCTTGAGAGAGAAGGGAGGATAAGATGTGTTATCCTTCATAGGGAACCCAAAACTCATCCAGAGGTTTTTCTTCCAAAAAGGACCCAATAAACAGTGTCGTAGGCTTTTTGGAGATCTACTTTGAAGACCATAAGTCCCTTTATATGCCTTGCTTTTTGTTCATAGTGTGGATAAACTTCTTGGGTAAGGATCACGTTATCAAGCGTAGAACGTCCGATAGGAAACTGTTTCTGGATCGGCCCAATCAAAGCGGACATGACGGGCCGTAGTCATATAAACCAAAACCTTGGAGATGACTTTAAAGGCCACATTGAGAAGCAGGGTTATGGGCGAAGTCGATAGCTGACTCTGGAACCTCTTTTTCGGTATAAGAGTGGATAAATCTTGGGTAGAAGCAGAAGTCGCACATTCACTTGACAAGGTTTGGTGAAAGAATCTGTTAGGGCGCCCAATTCTTCCCAAACAGAATTGATAAAAGCCGGCAGGGATACCATCCAGACCAGGACTCCTGAACTTTTTCATACCAAAAACGGCTTTCTTGACTTCTTCGATCGAGGCTCTTCTAGATAACAACCCGGCCTGGTAGCTAGAGATCTTGTAGGGCCCAGCGATATGAGCCACCCCAGTACCCCCATCACGGTTGACCCTGCAAAAAAGAGAAGCAAAGAACGAGGTAATTATGGTTAGAAAGAGTAGAGGGGTCATCAGTCCAATTACCTTGGATCTTGAGGAACCCGACTCTGTTTTTATTCCTTCTAATGATGGCAGAGTTATGATAGAAGCGGGTATTTCTGTCCCGTCTTTAATCCATCTCAATCTAGCTTTTTGGAACCAAAGCGCTTCCTCCTGGTCTAAGACAGTATTGAGCTCTTTAATAAGCTTGTTTTCTAATGCTTGTAGGCCTCTCGAGATAGCATAGTTGGCGTTCGTTTGGGCTCCCCGAATTCTGGCCTCAAGGATACGCTTCGTTTAAAAATTTCCACAAAAGACATTCGATTCAAAGTTTTGCTTTTTCATAATGTCATTGATAATGGCGTCCATTGCTGGGTCCTCCATTCTCCGTGGCATTTTTCAGATCAAGGCATAGTCGCTCCTAGATAACAAGCGGCTTCAAAAACCGAAGGCCTGAGCTCTCTATCTGGCGGGTTCCCCGCAAATTCCTTAAAGAGAATCAGGTTGTGATCCAATGAAGCCTAGGCAGCACTGTCACCTTGGCTTCCGGATTAGCCAACGGGCATTCATAGTTCATAAGACCTATCCAAGCGGCGCATCTGAACAACTCTGTTACCGCCTGGCGACACCAGGTGAGAATTTGGGACCGATTACCCAGGATCTAATAGGGCCACAATTCGCTTAAGGCTTCAACAACCTCT
>VALG01004095.1:0-14124 GCA_009835305.1 Ipomoea purpurea | reverse complement strand
TCCATATTTCTTCACAACAAGCCAAACCCACCCACACATGCTCCACCAAGACAGACCATAGCCACAACACCAACTTTCCAGGGACAACCTATTCCAAAATGGCTCACATTGACTTCTTGGTGGAGGACACGGTTGGTTGAAGGATGAGACACCAATTCCATGAAGGGTATCCACGTAGGCCATCATTCTTCGTAAGAACTTATCAAGAAGGGTTGAAGTTGAATGTATCATCCTGTTTTAAGATGATTATGGAGAGGTTTGGAAAAAACTGGAAGTAAGAGGTCCAACAACACAAAGGAAAGGTCTAACTGATATCCAACAATGATAGTTATTCCAAAAGAAGAGGGATATCCAACAAATGTTGTGACATAAATTCAACCTCGGAGGGAAAAGAAGTGTCTATAGCAAATAGGATACTCCCTTCAAATTCGTATATGAGAGACCCTCAATGAGTGTAAAACACAGTCAAGATTTTATTATCAACACATCAACTCCACAGCAGACAATACATGATCCCCAAAATAACTCGGTGCTTTATAAACGGTATAGCATAAGCCTCTTGTACAACCAAACCGGCAAATTCCCAGTAAACTCATTGGTGGGAGAGAGTCAATGATCTTAGTTGAAAAATAATGAATATGGGCCATGGAAGTGGTAGATCTCAGACTAACTGTAACTTTTCTCAAAGATCAAAATACCAAATTAATACAACTGGCAAAGGATCGTGGAATTTTCCTTCCAACTTATTTCCTTCAAATTAAGAGTATGTAACTGATTTGCTGTGGAAAAGTTGAAGGAATGGAAACCACAGATTCAGATGCAGCAGTACCTCAAAAAAGCTCGCTAGAGTTCCAAGACATTGCGGATTGCACCACTTAAACTGTTGTTGGCCAAGTCTAGAATTTGAACATTGCTCAAATTGCAACAGTGAAAGGCATCTCACCACTGAGTTTGTTCTGTGGATGCAAAATAATATCCTAAGGAGGGGATGATGGAATAGGAAGTGGCCCTTCTAGCAAGTTGAATTGGAGATCAATAATATAAATTGAATGAAGTTGAAATCCTTCCACACTAGTGAGGTAGTTGTGGATAGCTAAATAGCTCAATGTTTCCGCCAGTTTGACCAAGCCCATTCTGGAATCTTCCTTGTATTTATTGTTGGAAGGTCTAGATCTCAAGGATTTGACTCTCTTAAAAAATTCAAATTTGTCAAATTGCACGAGACTAACCCCAACTCAATGAGGCTTTCAGACCAACTTGTAGAGTTTGGTTTTGCATTGGAGACTAATGATAGGCGGTTGTCAGATAGATCTAGACTTACAATTCTTTGAGGTTTGATGAACATGTTGACTCTACAGTACCGATGAAATTTTGTTGAGGAAAGGTAAGCAAGAAAAATCTTGTTTTTTGAAGTGATGTTGGAATGGGTCCTTGGAGATGGTTATAATTGAGCGCAAGGCAGTATAGAGTAGAATGATTAAAAAGCCAAGAGGGTACTGTTCCATAGAGTGAATTGTTTGAGAGTTCTAAGAGCTCCAGTTGAGTAATGTTGGTGATGGAGGACTAAATTGGGCAGTGATGCTGTTATAAGAAAGAAGTAAACTTTTTCATCCTCCAAAGCTTTATAAACAAATCAGCAAGCCACCTTGCCAAATGTTATAAGAAAGGTCTAATGCTGTGAGTTGCTCAAGAATCTAAAATAGTCTCTGAAACTTTACCACTTAATCCACAGTTTGCTAATCTCAAAAACTTGAGTCTGCTAAGATTCCTAAGAGATTCAAATATGAGAGAAACAAACTACTGTCCATCTGGTGCTTGGAAAGTGAATTGAGAGATTTTTGTTGCCTTGTACAAAGAGTTTTGCAAAATTTGGGAGGTGAAAAGATGTTTGAGGGCAAACTTCCTTTTAATTTTGTGTTACAAAGGCTCAAAATTGTTATGAGAGAAGAACATTAGGTGGTATAGTCTGAATGGAATTGGTATTCCATCCAGAACTATTTCCCTTAACTGTGTATGCATTTTTTGAAGGAGAAACATGAAATCATCATTTTCAATTTCTAAAAGCAGAGTAGCTGTAGAAAGATCACCTAGATCAAGAGAGAATTAAGTTTGGAAGATTAAGATTTTGAAGGAATTGACCTGAAGAATCCTGAGCTGAAAGGTTGAATGTGTGAGATAAGAAAAGTCTCCAAATTTATGTGAAATGAATGACCCTTGGAAAGTATTCCATGCAAGGTTTAACTTTTGTAGATGAGAGAGTGGAAGAGAGTGCTGCTGGAATCAATTGTTCCGAGAATTAGACTGCAACTGAGATCAAGCTCAATCACTTTGCCTGTGGACTCGTCACATGTAACTCCATCCCACAGGCAGCAATCGGTGCTACTATTCCATAAATCGTTTTTGGATAGGAATTCTGAACACCTTCATTGGAATTTTGGAAAAATGAAATTTTCACACAAAATCAAATGGATCGGTATCTATATAATGATTTTTTGAAATGGAGTAGGGCAAGACTTCATCATTTTGGCACAAAGCATATGTAGATAAGGAAACAGAGGAAAATAAAAAGAGGAGACAGTGTATTACAAGTAGCAAGAGAAGTATTAGAATTTGGCTACCCATTTGCCTAAATTTCAAGTGAAGAAAGTTGAAAGGCAGAAAGTGTATATGATTGATGAAAATAGCCTACATATTTATAGATAAGTATTATTATCTTCAAGGAACGGAAACTAAGCTTGATTTCTATTTATCATCACACTTTTTGCCTTAAAAGTTATAACATATACATTCATCTTGTTTACCATAATAGCAATACACAATTACAGAGTACTATTCTTAGCATAATTTAACTAAGGTTTTCAGAATTTCAAAAAATAATCACAAATTTTGTATTTCATAGGATAAGAGTTAAAAGACTTTAGATTTGCCCATTTTCCTCGTATGAAAAAAGAATTTTCTTTTAAAAACTTGAAATTAATTTTTTTTTTTTTAAAGGAATAGAAATTAAAAATGTCATATCATAAAAAAAAAAACAAAAATATATGGTTAACTGAATGTATAAAAATAAATTAAGAGCTTTGGCTAACTTAAGTCTATTATTTATAAAAATAAATTAGTCAATATAGGTTTAATATGTACACTTACAATTAGAGTATTTGTTACGAAGAAGTTTGAAATAATATTAATAAATGATGGAACACATTTTAATTTTTTAATTATGAAATTAACTATTTGTCACAACTAAATTTTCCACCCCTTCGAAAAATTCAACTTTTTTCCTTCTAAAAAATTACTAATACAATAGTAACACCTTAAACAGTAAAAATTATTTAGTTATTTTTATGGGATGATTTGGCATGTGTGTCATGTCAACATTATATGACTTATATGATACATATCAAAATTATATTTTACGTCTATTTATTTGTGGTAGTGCTAGACCAAGGAAGCTAAGGTAGCATCAAACACAAATTTCTTCTACTGATTTTGTCCTCATTAATTAATTTCTAAGTCCAACTACTGTATTTGTTGAACATTCATATATTAGTTTTACGTATTTGCATTGACTTGATTTTTTTTTTTTTTAATTTTTGAAAACAAAAAACGATATTTCAATTAAATTAAATGTTCAATACAAGAGAAAACAAATAAAGTCAAATAGAAGAACCAATTTGAGAACGAGAAGCCCTTGCCAATGCATGAGCGGCCTTATTCTCTGGTTTAGAAATAAACTTGAAAGATACTGCTTCAAAGTGTCGTTGAAATTTCAGGCATTCCTCAATAATACATCCAGCAAACGTAAAATTTGGTTGATAGCTATTAATCAAATTGCAGACTTTTTGACAATCAAAAATACCAAAACTTTCATGTAGCCTCTTTTCTTTACCCACGAAAGAGCCTATTGCCACGGTCTCCGCAAGATGATGAACATTTTTTTTTTGTTTTTTTTTTTAATATATTATTATAATTAAATTAGTGAACACAAAATAATACTCATGTCAATTTTTTTTTTATTCTTTTCTCAACTTCTTTTCTTCTTTGTGTATTTTTTAAGAATTAAAATATAACAATATTTACTTAATTTGTTTTTTTTTCTTTCAACTATATATTATATATATATATATATATATATATATATATATACTATATATAAAGTGAAAACTATTTAGTATTTCTGATTATGTTAATATTCCGATATGGCTTGAAAGATTCCAACTCCTCCTTTTTTGTGAGTGTTGAGTGTGAAAACACATAGGAGTATTCTAAGCGAAATGCATATATGCTGTTGTTATATAAATTTATCCTGCAACAATGTATATTTTTGTCGTGGAGGGGTACCCCATCACCTTTAGAAACATGACCGCTTCCCTAGGAGACATATATAGGCAGCCTCAAAGCAGTCTCCTTCTTCACTCTCTATCCTTCTCTTCCCAGTGCTGCACATTATATCATAAGTGAATTCCTCAGCTTTACTTTCTTAGTCAGATTATGGCTGTAGTAGTAAAACACAAGCATGTCCTTTTCGGATCTATACTCAAAGAAGTCAGTTAATTAAGTTACACCTAAAACATTAAATCAAAAGCCGTGTTAGTATTGTACCTCAAATGAGCAATATACAGATCATCGTGGTTCCTGTAGTCTATTAACCAACAACTTTTTTCAAGTTCCTCAATCTCATGTGTGTACCGAAGAGCCTCATATACGCACCATCCAAAACCAAAACCAATGCCAATAAATGAGTTCAAAAACCACAAAAGAGGTAACATACTTATTTCACAGCTGACAGGAAAAATAAATTCACTGTTTTCTGGAAAATTCGTAGAAGAAATCAACATAATCTGGGAATACGTAAAAAAATTGAGTTTTTCTGCCAAAAAAAGTGACAAAAATTGAGTTTTTCTGCCAAAAAAAAGTGACAAGTTAGATGGAATAATAACATGTCAGCATTTTACTTTTATTTTATTTTTCCATTTCAGTAAATTAGATGGGTTACTTGTTAAAAATAGACTAAAAATGCTAGATGAAAAATAATTGGAATATAATAACCTAGATGGACCATATTTTAATTCATGATGCTGGATGAACAATCAGTATTACTACATTGGCCTATTTAACCATTTAACCGAATTAGTATATATTTTTCATCTAGACCCAACCGTCTCATAGATAAAGATCCTTAATACGGTCTCATCAGATGAGAGTCACCCAACTTCATACGTTAATCTAAAGTAGCAAAATCACATATATGCTTTACATACACATCTTAAACTAATATATATAATATATATATATATATATAATATATATTATATATATATATATATATATATATATATATAGAATCATTTTTAAAACAATAAAACATAACAAGTTAGGGTATCAAATAATTCTTTTCTCTAAATATGGCACTGGGAAATAAGTTTTTCTTTTCACATTTTGTCCAAATCTCAAGACATCATATTTATTTTTGTCCATACCTCTATATTATTGCATATTTCAGTAAATTTCCAATCCATATTAAGAAGTACTTATTTTTCTTTAAATCCATGAACATCGCCAACAAAATAAATAAATAAATAAAAGTATTGACTAACAAAGGCAATTTTCTTCAACTAATTACTTCCTTAGTTGAACTAAGCATAATTAGCCTACATAGTAAACTAAAGCATTGCTAACAAATTCTGAGCCACAAATATGTAGTGAATTAAATAGATAGTGCTATATTCGTAGTGAATAAGTTATAAAATGAAGTTGGGTATACATACACAAATAACCCAAGCTAATTAAATTAATAAAAATAATCTAACCCAAGTATCTTGGCCTTAACTTGTTCCGTGACGTTAATTGTGGGTGCTTTACTAAGATACCTCACATTCTACGTGAGGGAAATATGTGCCCAGACCATTTGGCTAATTTAGGACATGAGGGCGATTAGGAGACATAGATCTCTTGAAACTTTTTGTTGCTAACGCTGTTTCGAGGAAAAATATAAAGATAGTTCTTTAGTCTTGAGTCTCCTACATATCAAAATAAAATATACATGCAAAAATAACCAATAAAATAATGTCATATATATAAGAATGCAAACATTAGGAGATAATATTTCCAATACAATAATACCACCTTAAATAGTACAAATTATTTAGTAAATTTTATGGGATGATGTTGTGCGACTCAAGGAAAATAAAGAGAAGCATCAAGCTTTGATATGTTTATCTTACACCGTTGCATTATTAATAAAATAAAGTATTGACATGTGTGTGTTGTCAACATCATATGACTTGTATGATACTCATTAAATTATATTTACAACTATTTATTTGTAGTGTAAGACCAAGGAAAGTAGCATCAAACACAAATTTCTTCCACTATTTTGTCCTTATTAATTACTAAGTCCAACTATCATATTAATTGAACTTTCATACATTAGCTTTAAGTATTTGCATTGACTAGAATATTCGTTACAAAGAAGTTAGAATAAATAAATAAATGATGTAACACATTTCATTTTTTTATTATCAAATTAATCTCGGGTGGGAAATTCATCAATACGGTTTTTTTGAATGGTAATGAATTCTTGTATACAGAACGATTTACTGAAAATTCGAACCAATCCGAATACCGTTTGCATCCTCACACTTGTTAAACCTAGATTTAATATGGTCCTTAAGATTTTTGCACTAGGTGATTAAATACTTAAATCCCATGAATCTCATATTCTCTTATTGTTTTCAAAATCCTGAACCTCTATTTTATTTTATGCCAATCAATCATCTAAGTAATTGTTAGGATTAGCTATAATGAATAAGTTATTAACTAGTGCTTGATACAACCACTTCCCTGTGGTTTGATAACTCGTACTCCAAAAATTATCTGTTTGCAAATATATACGCATCAATATATCAAATCATACTAAAAGTTAAGAGTTAATGCCACATGAGGTCCTCCGAGTATAGTAATTTTGCCACGTTTAGTCTTAAACTTTCAAAATTGACCATATTGTGGTCTTCGACTTTAGAATTTAACAATTTGTAATTTAAGTTAACTACCCATGGTAGTTTTGAAATTTAACCAGCTCTGATCCTTTTGAAAGGACTATGGTTGGTTAAAATTTTATAGTTGAAGGACCATTGTGTGGTTTACTTGACCACGAATGGTTAAATTTGAAAGTCGAAGTCACAGATGTTCAATTTGAAAGTTTAAGACTAAATGTGGCAAAACCACCATACTCGGAGGACCTCAGATGGCATTAACTCTAAAGTAAAAAAATTTATATAGAAATCTATTTGATAGACTTTAAAAAATAAAAATAAGCAAAAATGAAATAAATAAAAGAGTTTTTCCAAAACGGTCCCTCGACTATTTCTCAATGTATATTAGGCGTATAATATGTAAACGGACAAAAATACCCTCCATTTTAACACTGAGATGGAAAACCTAACGGAGAACTAAATTGGAGATTTTTAAAAGTCAAAGAACCATATTTGGTAAATTGAAAGTCAAAATGTAAAATTGAGAATGAGTAATAGTCGGGGGACTATTTTGGGTAAAACTCTTTCATATATTAGTTTTAAGTTATTTGCATGGACTAAATATTCGTTACAAAGAAATTTAGAATAAATAAAATGATGGTAACACATTTCATTTTTTATGAATTAATTATTTGTCAAAACTAAAATTTTTCACCTTTGAAAAATGCTGCTTTTCCTCTTAAAATTTTTTAATACAGTAATAACACCATAAATAGTAACTGATTGTTTAGTAATTTTATGGGGATGATGTTGCGTGACTCAAGTAAATTAAAGAGAAACGTCAAACTTGATCACTGATCTTACCACCGTTGCATTATTCATAAAACAATCTATTTAGCATGTGTGTGTGTTGTCAACATCATAAACTTATATGATACTCATCGAAATTATATTTTAGGCTATTTGTTTGTACTGCAAGACCAATTCTATATTTAGCTTGACTCCAAAAGGAAAATAGCATCAAACACAAATGTCTTCAATAATTTTGTCCTCATTAATTACTAAGCCAACTATCATATTAATTGAACTTTTATATTATTTTAGTATTTTGCATTGCTTGTAATATATTTTTATGAAAATTATTAAAAATAAAAAAATGACACATTATTTAATTATGAAATTAACTATTATTGTCACAACTAAACTTTCACCTTCGAATAGCTACTTTTTCTTCTAAAAAATTTTCTAAACAATAGTACACCTTAATAGTTTGTAAGGGATGATTTGTGTGTCTTAAGGAAAATAAAGAGAAGCATCAAACTTGATATGTAGATCTTACGCGGTTGCATTATTCATAAAACAATGTATTGGCATATGCCATGTCAACAGTATACGACTTATATGATACATATCAAATTATATTTTACATCTATTTATTTGTAGTGCAAGACCAATGAAGGTAGCATCTAACACAAATTTCTGTAATGTTTTCCTATTATATCATTATGTCGCGTATATAAGGAAGGAAGGAGAGAAAGAGATTATAAATTATACTCTAAGCCGGTTAAATGACTACTTTACTTCTCAAATTAACACCCATTTAATTTCATTTGACAGAAGGACCAACATTGGAAACATTTCAAAAGTCAAGTGTCTAAATTTCCAAATTAAAAGTCGGGGAACCAATTGTGAAAAATCAAAATAGTCGGAGGACCATTGCTGAAATTAACTCCACAAGTTACCATTAACTAGTAGCATTAATAGCAGCAAAAACACAATAAAAAAGCCCTCATCAACACCAATAAAAAAATAAAGTTTTTGCTACAATAATTTACTTTGTAAACCCCGACATTAATGGCCAGCAAAAAAAACATGGAGCATAAATGATCTTAAATAGGCCAAAAAGAAAAAAAAAAAAAAAACCAATAAATCATAACATTGGAATAAAAAAACTTAGAAGATTAAATTGAAAACAAGGTTAATAATAGTGACCACTTAGGCACTTATGCCAAACCAAAATAAAAATAAAAAATCGATACTTAGCTTATCTCTTGAATAGCGACCAACAAAGGGGAATTAAATTTTATACATAATTAATTATTTTTTTTTTTTTTTTTTTTTTGAAGTATTAATCTGGCATTGATTCAGCCAAAAACACTTTGAGCAAATCGATCTTAATTTAGGAAAAAAAATAAACGGTGAATTAATGGTCTATTCTTAGACCGTAACTATTTAGGCCCAATCATACGAGCAATGTATACTTATATCCATGCCTTTCATTTCTCTGTTACATTAATTTGGGTAATCAGTAGATTTGTCATAATAGCTAAAATTTCGAGCCACTTACATAGTTTCCCAACAGCTTAATTTTGCATTGCAGTTAATTAGTAGCTAAATGTATTCTCACATCAAGGGATTACTAGTGAATTTAGTCTTTTAAAAGGCCTTACATCTGTTCACATAAACTTAAATGGGGAGAACCAGGGTCTGGATAGCTGCTCATCAATTATTTGAATTGCTTGAGCTCGAGCTTGGGCTCGAAATTAACTAAATATAATTCATGCCAATTGTTTATTCGGTATTCAACTTTGCTAAAAAATGCAAACTCATACGGCTTACTTTTGTCTCGCGCTATTACAATTCTTGCAGGGGAAAATCGCATGAGAGTCGCCTGGTATGACACCTCCAAGTGCTTAAATAACACAATGGATGGTCATATCTTGTATGGGTCCGCTTGCTTTCAGTGACTCCAGAGGTAATTTCGAATCTATTGAATTCAATGATAGCTCGAATCATTCATCAATTTAGCTGCCTTGCTTAATAAATGGTTGGATTATTCCCTTTTGACTCTTCCATACTCTTAGTGTTTTTCTGTTATTATTACGATATAATTTTAGCATCTCTTTTTGAGTTGCCTTGAACTGATGCGCTGACGTTCTTGCAGATTATCAAGGTTTATGGGATTTTTACAATGAGAGTGCTTAAGAAGTGGAGTTTACTAGTCTGTTCGATGAGACTGATGAAGTTCATAGATGTTGCATTTTGTTCTGGGGATGCGACATGCATGGGTGAATGTAACATTCTTTGAATGGACAACAATTTCATAGCTACCCTTTAAATTGGTGTTAAAAAGTGTGGATGTCTTTCTTTGAGTTAAATTCAATAATTGCTCTGGATTAACTATGCTGTGGAGTGTGGGATGTCTTTCTTTAAGTTTCTCACAAGAGAAACAATGGTTTATGATATATAATCAACAGTTCTCTTTTTCACTTCTATTTGTTCTATGTACCTGTTATTTAATTACTATTTAATTGCTGCTTTGCTTAGCTTGTACCATTTCATGCAAAGCTTGGTTTTGTTCTTTTTTTCTGCATATTTTTGTTGTTTATTGTAGTAGAAGGAATGAAGGAATGATTATTTTCTTAATATTTTTCTTTTATAATTTCTTTTCCCTTTTTGTGGTTGCATTCTGTAGAAGGAGGAAATATTATTAGCATGTCTTAATTTCAGCTTGTTTGTTAATCGTTTGCGCTTTCCCTAAACCAGCTCTTATTGCTATTTTGTGCATTAATTTTTCCATTGAACGGTTCCCCCAGCCACATACTATGCACTCATCAATTGTTAACCATGAATCAAGATTCACCATGCACATTTGTGGTTTTTCTTTAGATTATGTACATGTATTTATGTATCTTTAGTTAACAAATTATGTACTTGTTGTAATTAATATATTATGTATTTTGCATTTGACAAACGTTTAGTTTATTTATACAAAATTATAGGTTTACAATGTATTTCATGAATTAACTGAACTACTCTTGTAAGTTTGTAATCATTAACCTTAATCATTGCGATTTATTATCAACTAGTTGGAACATGCAGTCCTTCAGGTTTTTTCGAACTTCCCAAGTCGTACAATGGGATAATAGTTTAGGGGGAGAAAAGATTTTCAATTTTTTGGTTGCCTGATGTATTGGGGTCTGTGTTGAAGTTGCAGACACTTTGGATCTTTTTTCAAAAATGGGGTTAATTGGAGTGACGGCGTTGGAGCTAGTACAATTGTCTTTCAAGGTTTTGGCGTCCCTCGCGGGCAAGATTTACCGGGCCGGAAAAGGGCCCGGCAAAAATTTAATCGGTTAAAATCATGGGAGTATTTTGGTCTGTTTACTTCTTCACTATTCTTCTAGGCGCAGAAGTGCCAGAACCCCATTGAAGGCCATTGATGGGTTGTAACTTTGTTTGGCACGTCCAGAGCCACTTAGACCGGTAGTCGCCTCCATCCGCGCGTCTCCATCTATGCCGTCCACTTCATTTCGGTTTGCTGAGATACCAAGACAAGGGGAGTAGGCTCCAAGCATTTTCAACATATGAATTTCCACCGTGGCTGTTGCATGCTTACTTGGACCTTCCATGTGTCGCAGTGTTTTGGAAACTGGGGATTTGATTTACCGACATTATAGGATACAAGAATTCCCACTAACCCACTGTTAAGTAGTTCCATATGCAGCCACGGTGGCTTCCAAATGGTTTCTCCAAAAATCTGTGGCTTTCACAACTGCTTGCGACTGATTTTGAGCCGGAAACTTGCCGGAAGATGGAGGTTGCTCGCCGGGAGAACGAAAAAGGAAGAAAGTAAAAGTGACTAAGAAAAGAATCCTTGTCATTATTTGACCTATTAAAAATTTCGATTGAGATTTGACCGGGGTAATGTTGGCCGGGAGTGACCAAAATTGAAAGAAGATTGCATGAGTCAAGGTACTCAATTAACCATTCTTGTTGAAAGTCAACGTGTTGCAATTAACGACAACCGCCAATAGTCAGTGGAGCCAAAATTGAAATTTTCTCTAATGGTTATAAGTAGCAACTTAGTTGAACATTGTTATGTTAATTGCAAACCAAATTGCATTAAACAAGTTAGTTATTTTGAAAACATTTTACTATTGAGGAGAACATTTATTGCCCAAATTGAAGTGGAAGGAGCTTAAAGCATATATAATGCCAAGTAGATCAGTTATATGAACATATGAGAAAGTGAAATTTTATGTTTAAATTCATCTTATCTACTAGTGTTGAATTTGAAGTGTAATTTGTGGCCTTTGCATCAAAGTAGCAGTTAAAGCCCTGAAAAACAGTAAACCCAAAATCGAGTGGTGAAAGAAAGAAAGAATCGTAACCAGAAACATGTTGTAGTGAATTGGAGACCGGATACCTAGCTTCTCTTGTGCTTCCAAGTTCGTTTGTGTCTTTGACCTCTTGTCTCGTTCTTCAAGCTTTCCTCAGAAATTTTGCGTGCATCCTGTCTGTCTTCAGACAGAATTGTAGTAAGTGTCAATAGGCTTTGCGAGCTGAAAAAAGCATGAGATTCCCCATTACCATTCCAAAAACAACCACCACAACCATAGCGCCCAAACAGACGAGCAACTTGTCCAGACAAGCCATCTGAAAATGTCACAGGTTGTGCTTCTTGATGGAGCAGCTGTCTAGGGTAGGTGGATTGAGATGGAGACAGCCGATTCCCACAGTCTTTGTCATTGGATGATCCACGCAAGCCGAGTCAGTTGGCCTTCATGAAGAACCCGTCATCAGAACATTGGTTTTAGAATTGAGTTCCCCTTGGGTAGCATCTGTAAGATGATTATGACGAGAGCTTTGAAGAACAGCTGAGGAATGTTAAGAGGTTGTCGTCCATCCTAATGATTTTCCCCACCATACGCTTGGATTTAGCAATACAGATGGGATAACAATAATTGATTTCATAGCTGAGGATAGTTTTCCATAAAAAATACTAGAGTTGATACTACCACACAGACATGTTGTGCGATAAATGTCAAACTCGGGGAAAGAAGTTATATGTGTCAGGGTCTGTCCCAATGCGCTACCGGGTTGCAATTCCATCCAGTTCCACACCCTGGCCAAGATATTGTTACTTGAGTATGGACCTCCCAAAATAGTACTGTTTGGTGTGTGAAACACGTCACGATTTTTTCAGAAATTAAGCTGGTTTTCCTTTCACACGCAGACATCTAAAGAGAGTCTGTTCGTGGGTGTAAGTAGTTTTTCTCTTTTGAGTTCCCAAATGAGCAAGGTTAACTTCTTGGTAGAGCTTCAGGAGACTTTCTTTCATTTGTGCTTGTTATTTCATAGCAGGTAAAATACTACTCAAGGTGTGAGAATACACTCAACCTGCAAATTTGTTCTACCCAAGTGACAGGGCTCATCCTAGTGGAGAGTGAAGGGAAGCAACATAGATCCTTGTGAGCTGACCCTGAAGGTGCATCAGTTGATGTTGTTTTATGTTGTTGAGAAGTGGTGATAGATTGAACTTTCGAGGGCTCATGCTTGTGGTTATGATCTCAGACTAAGGTGCGGTGGTTAACTGTGGAGGATGTGCGCGGAGTGTGTAACAGCCACTCGGGGGAAATATTGCTCAAGTTGTTTATCTCCAAGGATCAAGAACTAGCAAATTAATACGGCAACTTGCCCAAGGATCGTGGAATGTGTGTTCTTCCAACGTTGATTTTCCTCTTAAATTTTAGAGTATGTAACTGATTTGATGGTGGAAAGAAGTTGAAGTGAATAGAACCACACGGGAAGGCTTCGATTGTTAGATCGCAAGGCTTCCAGCCTATTTGCACACTACCAACAACAAAACCTTGGTCTTGGAGTTTACCAAGATACAGGAGCGGGAGGTCAGCCACTTAAAGGCGTGTGATTGGCTATTTTGGCGAGAATGCTTTGTTGGAACACAATTGCACAAAATGCACGCAGGCAGATGAATTAGGCACATTGTATCCCATCGATGTGTGTAAATTCCTGATGGTCTAGAATTATTTAAAAAGTAAATATCATGTATAAGCAAAAGGATGGACAACTCCTGGTGATGAGTGGAGATAGGAAGTCGGCACTACTTGACGCCGAAGAAGTTGAATAGTCGAGTCAGTTTGGTAGAAATAATTTCAAATTGTATAAGTGGAAGATGTAATTCCTGGTCTAGCCGACTGTGATCTTGCCAAAACAATAGGATAGGTTACAAATCATTTTAAAGAGAATAACTCCGTCCTATCCGGGGTTGTGGGATGAGATGTAATTCCTTGCAACGTGTTCCTGCCAGTTTGGACAAAGCCCATTATTGGAATTCATCAACTTGATATTG